>JAWPHD010006007.1:0-152084 GCA_037043455.1 Cyrtodaria siliqua
ACTCGTATATCAGCCTTTTGATCTTCACACCCTATTTCTAAATCCCGATGGTTGAAAACAAACTAAGTTTTGATAAAGATCTATCATCAAAAATGACCAGAAATTGGGGTAACTGTGATGCTTTTAGCGTCTAATAGTTCACTGAAGGTGGGCACCCCAGAATGCAGTAAATAAGTCGTACCTTTTTGAAAATATAGCCTCAATACAATTTTATCAATAAAATGCAAATTTCAATCAACATGTCCTAAATGAAAACGTTTTTTGAAGGAAATATAACATTTTGATGTTTTATGGTGATTTGTTATGATTTGGGTAATTTCGTCCAGTCAGAATCTACCTCACAATCTGACTATGTGCCTAATAGACCATATCCTTTCTTTTCAACCAATCAAGAGCCCCAAATCAATATGTTATCTGACTTATGTTAAACAAGTAATAGCAGCGACGGGATATCTTGATAATGTCACCAGTATCGTTTACTCGCATGAAACATGGCAACCGCTTTAACAAAGAGATTATTTAACTGCTTGATATCGATTATAGGGAAATCCTTCACGAGATGGTAGACGTGTTGTTCTTTTCACGAACGAGCGTATGCGAGTGAGCGAACAAACAAAACACGACTACCATTGAGTGAAGGATTTCCCTTTAATCGATCCCACCAGTTAAATTATTTATTACATTTTAAATCGGTTATGAATTATTTTAACCCATATAATTCGCTTTATTATATATCTACATTTACAGTACAATCAGCGGTTCGTATTTGTACCACGTGATTGTACAATACTTAATGTTGCTATTGGACGTTGTAACGTCCCGATTATTTTTTTCATATTGGACGGTCCAAAACAAGATGGTGGATTTTTAAAAAATATCAGTAGAAATTTCAACGATAAAAACCGAATATCGACAGGAAGTTCCGAATGAGTTCCGTGAATCCGAGAAGTTGCGTATGAATTAAAACAACAACAAGCGTTAAAACAACAATACAATGTTGGAACAAGAAGAGATTAAAAACATTGTATTTGTATTTGTATTTGTTTAATTATTTTATTTTCCCCTGTAAATTTAGGTATATAATAAAAAGGTTATTTAACAGTGTATTGTGCAAAACTGTTTTTATTGTCCTCCTACATGTTGTGGTGAAAGTTGTTATCGTTATTGTTGTTCTCAAACAAAAACGTTCAAGTTTTCGTAATTTTAAAACTACCTCCCTTTTCATTGAAATGAGAACACATTTTGATGACCTGTAAATGAATGCATGGTGTTTTACGGCACGTCGACACATAAATAGGTCATATTGTGCGCAGAAATTGATAAAAAATGAAGAAATGAAGTATTAATTAAAAATTATTGTAAATATATAAAGAAAAAAATATTAAAAAATAAGGGGTGATAAGGTGTAATATAAACTATGTATGTAAATAAACAAATGCCCGTCAACAGGTATATAAACAAGTCCTGTAAAGTATGTTCTCATCATATGTGTTGTTTTCTTTATCACCGACTTAGTTTACACATGACTTTGTAGCATTATTAATTTACATATCTATGCCACTTTATCATTGACCCCGAACACACTCGACTTCGTATCTCGTCTATGGTAATGACATGCATTTTATGTACTAATTTTCTTTTCCAGTAAATATTCATCATCGTTGCACACCTAATAAGTATCTCACTAATCGTTCACTGGGAAAAAGGTATAATGTTTATGCTATCTTTGATTTAGTATGGCATGCTTATATACTAGTATACAGTCAAACATGTTCATGCGACCACCTTTATCAAGAGATCACCTGCTTTAAGAGAACAGCGTTTCAGTTCGTTCCCAGTTGTAATATGTTTAAATGAATGTAGTTAGAGACCACACATGTTTAGAGGCCGTTTTTTGTTCTTCCCCTTTGTAGTCTGATATTACAGTTTGGACTATATATCGTCGGTCCCGTTCGAAAAGGACTGAACTGCAAAATTACAACTTTTCAGGAAACACAAAAAACTGTCTATTTTGAACAAAAAGCACCAAATACGTCCAGGTTTTTTACAATAAAACAATGAAAGAGGCGTGTCATCGTACATAAACCATGAACATAATAAACAATACGTACTATTAGCAATGTTAGATACGACTTTTTTTCATCAATATTTCGACTCCAAATGTCTGTTACGATATTTTTGAAGAAACCCTCTTACCGAAAACGGCGTAACTGCAAATAAAAGACATTTTTGAGCTTCTAAAAGGACGTATCTGTATGTTTTCATTGCATATACGTCTTTTTGGCCCGTTGTGAATTCGGACCAATGACATTACGTCCTTTACTCATTGCATATACGTCTTTTAGCCCGTTGTGAATTCGGACCAATGACATTACGTCCTTTACTCATGTGACCTTTTTTAAACTTTCTGATTGGATAGCTTACCTGGCATTTTCGCAAAAGGCGCGGGAATATTTCAACGTTCGAAAACGACGGAAACATGATTTTGGCCAAATGTGCACTTACGTCCTTTTCGAACGAGACCGACGATATACTGCATATATATCTGGTTGTACTTGTATACCATTTGTGACACGGTTAGTAACGTAGGGATTCCAAGAATGACATATGCTAGAAAATATGTAAAAAATAATCCATTATCCTCAATATTACAGTAAAAAACTTGAAATGTGTCCATGATACAGGGACGCCCTGGCCTGAAAATCAAATAAATTCAGTTGAATAGTAGGTATTCTAAATATAGAAGTGGAAAACGCCGAAAGAATCAGAACTAACTGTTTCTTTTATCTGCCAAATATCGCTGTTGTTCTGACCAGTTTGATCTATTTCTACGTCTATTATCGACGATTGTTCACTAAAACTGTGTTACTAATAAATCACCAGGCATCCTTCACAGACAGTGTTCACAAGAAACATGTCGGCTGGAACATTTGTTCACAGCAGCTAGTGTTGCTAACAAAATTAGAAAGTAATTCTACTAGAAAGTAAGACTTTTTCTTAAAGATTTTTCATTTTAGCTCTGCGTTTTACATCACTACATATTTCAGCCTTTTATATCGTTCTATATCGTTACAGTTTCGACCCTTTATACTTCTTTTATTTGCATCATTACAGTGTTTGGCCCTATATATCGCTTTCACATCAATTATATGTTTCCGTTCTCCATTTAGACTTTCCGTTCTCCATTTAGACTTCCTCTGCTTGTACCACTTAAATACGGGGCAAACAACTAGTCCTGCACTTTAAACCTGTGCTAGCGACAAAGAAACGTATTGCTCCTATATACAACTTCTTATCAAATTTCGATAAAGAATGTTTAATATACCATCTTACAATGTTAAACGGGCTGATGCAGTATTTTCAAACAAGATTTATTTAAAAGGGCACTGATACACTTGAAAAAGCTGAAGGAATTATCAAAATGCCATGAAAAATAAAGGAGATACGAACATTTACTAAGAATCTTGGAATGATGACGTCATCGCACCTTTTTACCATATATGGCATATTGACAAGCCAATTAAGAAATAACAACATGGTCTAGATTTTAATTCCAAGTCTGAAACGGTTCGGCCGTATCGAAATCAATGTGATGAATATTGCATGCATTCGGTGCAAAGGGGTCAATATACATATTTATTATATAACCTATAAATAGACGCGTTTTCATTGGCTAAAAAGTAATTTTTTAGAAAAAATATCTAGCGATATTGACCTGTTTTTTTGATATTGACCTGTTTTTTTGATATTGACCTGTTTTATATAATTGTTTTTTTGATATTGACCTGTTTTATATAATTGTAAATTGAGGGTTATATAATAAAACAGTTATGGACTTTTCAGCTGTTATACATGATGTTGATATGCACCAAAAAATCATTATTGACCTCGGCTATCGCCTCGGTCAATAATGATTTTTTTGGTGCATATCACATCATGTATAACAGCTGAAAAGTCCATAATTGTATAGTATTAAATTAGTAAACAAATGACCGTTGAAATATTAACATATGTTGTTGCTTGAACGTCGGTAACATGCGCAACCAGTTGGCAGCGGAGTTTTCCGCATTTTTGATAAGGCAATTACTCAGACGATGTAATACACATCGTCTACAAAGCTTTATTATATATACCTATCAATAATATATACATAGTACCTTCATTTTCTTACAAAGGAATACAACAATCCGTATGCTACTAAAAATAGATTTTGGAAAATGTCAAGTTGGAATGTTGAGGATTGCCCAGCTAGTAATACATTAAGAACAATGGATGTTTTAACATGAAATGTGAACTATCAGAATGTTTGTTTGTGCGTTTGTGAACATTGTGGGTTAATTAATTAATTTAAGATTGTCAGTTGGTAAATTCACCAGAATTTGATGTTTAATGATGAACACAGGTGTAGTTGTTGCAATGTAATGTACATGTTTTCATGCGCGTGTAATGTACATGTTTTCATGTCTTTCCTGTTGGTGGTTTTCAGTTAATTTGTCTTTATTAATTTTGTTTTAATTTGTAACATGTATTCTATTTTAATGATATCTAAAGAGGTATATAATAAAAGGATCATTACTATAGTAACTTGTTCTGAAGCTTGTATCACCTCTCGTAGGTAAATGCCAGATCAGGATGACTACGCCTCTCGTGCGATCCTGATCTGGCATTTAACTACTCGAGGTGATACAAACTTCCAGAACAAGTTACTATAGTAATAATCCCATTATATAAAATGCGAAAATCTTCAGAAAAAAAAGAAAAAAAAAGGTTTTGGACGAGTCAAAGAAGGCTCTGTTTACACTACAGCATTTCGCCTTTATATCGCTAGAACTACCACAGCTGTCTCTTCCACATCAGTTTTCAGCCTAGGACTCTATTGGATACCTGCATCATAATGGTCTTTAAACAAATATAACAACACAGACTTTTTACACATGCATCATGGAATGCGAGAAAGAAATGCGGTACATACTCAGTCATTCGCTAAAAGGAATCGGAGTCATGCATCATTGAATACTAAAAAGTAATGTGGAACATAACTCGTAGTGTGATAAAAGGTCTCTATTGGATACCTGCAGCATGGAATACCGGAAAGTAATGTGGTACAGATCCAGTCGTGTGTTAGTAGAGCTTTATTGGATACCTGAAGCACGGAATACCAGAAAGTAATGTTGTACAGATCCAGTCGTGTGCTAGAATGGCTCTACTGGATACCTGCAGCATGGAATACCGGAAAATAATGTGGTACATATCCAGTCTTGTGTTAGTAAAGGTTTATTGGATACCTGCAGCATGGAATACCAGAAAGTAATGTGGTACATATCCAGCCGTGTGCTAGAATGGCTCTACTGGATACCTGCAGCATGGAATACCAGAAAATAATGTGGTACAGATCCAGTCTTGTGCTAAAAAAGCTCTACTGGATACTTGCAGCATGGAATACAAGAAGGTAATGTGATACATATCCAGTCATTTGCTAGACTAGCTCTACTGGATACCTGCAGCATGGAATACCAGAAAGTAATGTAGTACATATCCAGTCTTCTGTTAGTAAAGCTGTATTGGATACCTGCAGCATGGAATACCAGAAATTAATGTAGTACAGACTGAGTCGTGTGCTAGAATGGCTCTACGGGATACCTGCAGCATGGAATACCAGAAAGTAATGGGTACAAATCCAGTCGTGTGCTAGAAGGGCTCTGTTGTATAACTGTAACATGAAACACCAGAAAATAAAGTGGTATTTACACAGTCGCATGTTAGAAGGGCTCTACTGGTGATCTGCAAGATGAAACACCAGAAAGTAATGTGGTATATAGCCAATCTTGTGGTAGATGGCTCAGCTGGATACAGCGGTAGCTAACACCTAGAATAATATTCCAGAAGAAGCAGTAGTTCTTGCTACCACTGTTATACCAATTTCACGTTCATATTGATTTTACTAAATATCTGTATAAAATCATTACATTTTAGACGTCAGTACTAAAAAGCGTTTGCAGAGTAACACGTTGGTTCCAATTGTAAGAACTCGTTAAAATGTCCCTAAAGTTGGAGAAATTGGTTGAATCAATCAACCAATTTCAATCAACCAATTTCTGAAAATATTAACGAGAAAAAATACTAACACATGCAGATTCTATTTGAACAGCAGCAGTTAAATATCGTTGTAGAATAACGAAGAAGAAACAAAGAAGCCCGTTGTATCCTCTCGATATAAAAGTGCAGAAATTAAATGTTTTCATAAAAAACAACTATTTTATTCTTTGTGCAATGTCAACAATATAAACTTAGTAATAACACGTTTACAACGATGACAAAAACTGATGCATAGCATCAAAATCGACTTACACCCTAGTCCCACAGAAAGTCGGACGGAAGAACGGACGGACAAAGCGGTGACTTTATTCTCCCCCGACTTTTTTCAGGAAGACGGGGAGCATAAACACGTAACATACGGACGGACGGAAGGACGGTCGGAAAAGAAGCCAGCATCATAGAAGCGCTGCATATGTTCGACAAGTATGGCTATAAATACTGTCAACACACCATATACTCTGCTTCTTTTACTTCATATGTGACCAGGAATCTTTATATGTGGGAGCCATCCAACTGGCTTGCAAAACGTCGGTGGTTCTACCCATGTGGCCTCCGGTGCACAAAAAGTGCCCGAAAGGGCATCTGGGGTCTTCCTCCACCAATGGAAACTGGACAGTCTGGAAAGTCGCCATATGACCTTAGCTGTTAGTGGGACTATAAGAATCGTTCATATGTATCCGGTGAAGATAGTGAATTCCAACCCGAGGTATAAGTGTTTTTATCGGAACCGAGGGTTGTAATTCCCTGTCTGAACCGAATACCCATGATAGATTATTTTTCTTGCATATCAGAGACATGTTGTGCGTTGACGCCGCCAGCTACTAACGTTTTGCATGTTTTATCTCGACCCTATGGTGAGATGGAACAATCTAGCACCGGTAAAATGACGGATATCCTTGTCCGGAAAGAATATAAAATCCAATTCAATTTCATACGTATCTGGGTTCATGCTCCGCGAATCCGCTGCAGAATTATCTCGCGTGTCAAGTTCAATAAGAAGTTATTACTGATTCTAACAGACCTAAGTTCTAAGTGGGAAATGATTGTGTGCGTTTATTTTCTGGTAATATCTTTAGGGACAACATTACTACAATACTAACTGACCGATGGTTATGTTTTACTTTCGAAAAAAAGTAGGCCTATGTGTCCAATTTAGCAATGTCGCATTTAAATGCTTACTAAAACTTTTCAGTCTTTTATTGATCAATATCGATCTCAGTACAGGAAACGTATTAATATCGATTGTGTCATAAATACAAAAAATGATTAAGAGATCCAAAATGGCATGTGGACGCTCTACTGGCTAATAATGGTATAACAGTTGAGGGGGTTCAAGATGGGATATCAGATATGACTGGATTAAAAAAACTGTCTGAGCTTTTATATTGAAATACCTTTTTTGAAAAGTCTGCTAAAAATGGAACAAAGATTGAAGGCACGTCCAGAGGCTCCCAAATTAAAGAAATATATAAGTAAAAAAAATATTAACCGAAGTTTCAATAACTATAAGGGCAGATACCATCATATGAACTTATCGAAGATCTAATTATTATTCACATTCTGTGAAAAAAACATATGTTAATATTGGAGGTAAAGTGTATATGCTATAGAGGTAACAAGGCCATGTTTATGTCCTGTTTGCTAATTCAAGAGCAGATAACTAACTATCTGATATGTATGATATTGAGGATTATTCAATAAACATTCTGTTTGGTTTAGATTGGATGAAAGATGGAAGTGCTATGGTGGTAACAAGGTCAGAATATGTAACTTTATTCAGATTCAAGGGCAGATAACTCACTTTGATAACATCGCATCTATGTGGTTACAATACTTGTATGATCGTATTATTATACACACTCTGTGTAAGTTTGATTAAGATGGAAAATTAAAGTGTTTTTATAGTAGCATTATTATGGAATTATCGATAATTCAAGGACCATAACTCGGCAATTGGCGACTAAATCTGGCTGATTCAATATCTCGTTCGAGACGTTATGGGACTCAGATGTTAGAGATCAAATCTTGCTGGTTCAAGGTCGTGTCCGACATATTATGAATATTTAACTAATGTGTAAGTTTGATAAGATGTAAAACGGAGGTGCTCGAGTGCTCTCAAGGCAAAATTATGTGGTATTTTTTGCCAATTTACGGACAGATAACTGGGATATTAGTCACAAAATCTGGCTGGTTCAATCTTTTGAGATCTTATGGATATATAACTACTTTATAAGTTTGGTGAAGATTGGATCAAAAATGGAAGGGCCCGAGTGCCCACAAGTTCTTGCCAATTCAAGGCAGATAACTCATCTATTAGTGATCGAATCTGGATTGGTTCAAGATCTTCTCCGAGAACGCATCAATATAATATAACTACTGTGTAAGTTTGGTTAAGATCGGATGAAAACTGGAGGAGCCCCCAAAGTTAACGGACAACGGACGGACGGACGACGGACAACACGTCCTACAAGCTCACCTGGCATTCGAGGAGTAGAGCTAAAAAGTAGTATATGAAAAAATGGACGTATGTATAAGTAATATTTAGATGGAATTTAATTTGTAACCATGCAGAATATTGGACAGGCGGGCAGTGTCAAACTCAATGGTTTTCTGGGCAATAACTAGTTAGGAATAATATATTTGAACGAAACTTCGTGTTTATGTTACTTTTATAATGGTTTCCGGGAAATAACTTTAGTTTGGAATGCGATATTGGAACGAGACTTGGTATGTAGGTAGAGTACATAGATATGAAGCATGGGATTGCATTCGACGTCACTGGGTTTAAGGTCAAGGTAGCTGTTACTAAAAATAGAAAAATGGTTTCCGGGCAATGAATAATTATAAGCATGTAAAGTGTACAGTTTGGATGATTATTTATATTTAATTATATATATTTGTTTATAGTATATATATTTGCTGTATAACGTTGCTGCATCTCTAAATAATATACCAAGTCAGAACAATTGTCAAACACTACTGTCAGGAAGGCAGTCGAAAATGTGAAACAAAATATGTGTAGTAGCCCTGACAAAAACATCTATAATCTGCTTTTGCCGCCTTTCTGCCTTGCATTCGTTACATTAGCATATATTGTGCTAGCTATCATGCAATGTACAGGTCTGCATTGATTAACTTCAACCCATTGCGTGACCTGTTTTAAACATGTCCCAGGACAATTTTTGCTATACCAACTCGCTGAGAGCAGAACCTTCCAACAGAATAATAAATTACAAACAAGCACGGTTTTACGTAAGCGTAAAACACGTAAAACAGCTGCCGAGAGCAAATAACATTATATATATGGTAGAACAGAAGAAAAAAAGGAATAATATATTAAGAAAATGGGGCTTAAACATAATTAAGGATAAACAAGTTACCAGACACAGTCTTTCACATGCATACCATCAGAATGTACTATTTAAAATGGTATGACCTCGCTCCGCCATGTATAATTACCTTATCTAACATGGTTTTCTAAAATACTAAATTGGGGAGGTATTAAATTGTATGTCAATACATCTCACGTCACGTACGTTAACTCAACGTTATTGTAAACGTAAAAAAAATAAACGTAAAAACC
This sequence comes from Cyrtodaria siliqua, assembly GCA_037043455.1. Taxonomy (NCBI): domain Eukaryota; kingdom Metazoa; phylum Mollusca; class Bivalvia; order Adapedonta; family Hiatellidae; genus Cyrtodaria; species Cyrtodaria siliqua. The sequence goes on from JAWPHD010006007.1 coordinate 9,680, forward strand.
GATAGCCGTTAAGACATCATTCATTTAAAACAGAGCTCAAAACAAAAATACAATTGAGTGCTATATAAAGCAGCGAAAACGTATGTATCATATACATAAAAATACAAATAAGAAATCAAATATGTTCAGCGCGTTTATCAAGTGCGAGATCAAATCCTTGTATTTATGAAACCACAGGCCTACGGCTCTTGGTATTGATGGCATTCATGTTCCACACAGCAGGTATTGATCTGAGTCAATATTGATCTGAGTCAATATATGTTTATTCAATAATACAGTAGACCATTTGGTCCATGAGTATACAGAATTACAAATAATTTTCAAATACAGAAGTCAATGGCAATACGAAATCTTAAATAATACTACCATTTGCTTAATATATCATGCTAAATTAATTTAATTAATAATATTTCCAATATACTATATACAAATAGTTATCAAAGGCATTTATTTAGTATAGAAACGCAATTCAATACTACCTTTCGCAGAAAAAATACCATTTGACATATTCAAAATGTAGAGTACCTCTTGGGAGAGTACCAGTATTTAAAAAGTATAATATAATTCGTTTCGGATTTTGAAAGCATCAAAAACATAAGTAGCTAGATTCTTTACAGTAATAGTCTTTTCTGATGAGAACAATTCTATAAATTTAGGAATATTTGGTCTCTGCCAATAGTACCGCTTGATAAGCATTGTTCTTAGTTCTTTATATAAAGTGCATTCCAAAATAAAATGGTATTCGTCTTCTAGAACTTCACATATAATACATTTGCGCTCATTAAAAGGTATACTTAGTGGCTTATGCCAACGCCCCGCTTCTATCTGCAACCTATGGGAGGACGTTCTCAATCTTGACAATGCTACTCTAAATTTTCTTATTTTAACAGTTTCTAAATATGATTTCTGAGAAAATACACAAAAAAGTGAATACGTTTTAGCTCTCGAGGAGTCATGTATACGGGTATTCCAGTTTTGAATAAATGTATCTGTCATTCTTTGTTTAAAAATATAAACCCGCTGGAGATATTTTATTTCTTGGTAAGGACTTACACCATCCTTTTTGTAATACCTGCAAACGTTCTATGATGAGAAGTACGCATCAGCAGAGAACTAAGTGTCGTTGTTTGAATAACAGGTATGGCTATGTTCGGTGTTTTGGGCGGATACTCGAACACCTGGCTCTTGTAGTTTCAATATATTTTAAAAGTACCGTGTCCTGTTAGGGCCATCTTATTATCGCCTAGGTCGATGGCCGATGGTAAGATGCGATGGTAAGATGAGATGGTCGATGGTAAGATGCGATGATAAGATGCGATGGTCGATGGTAAGTGCGATGGTAAGATGGCCCAAACAGGACACCGTACATTTAACACGACAACACATTTAAGATATACTAGACAAAAATGAAAAGAAACTTTCGATGTTTTTTCTGGTATTTCCAAAGACCAGTTTTTGAGGGCGTATAAAAGCTTAAACAGCGTTTTAATAAAACTATGTTTGATGTTTGTAAGCACACTTAAGTTATATATTCCATTAAACAGTTTCAATTTGCCAAGCAATAATCTTTTATGGATGATATGGAGATGTTAAAGGGAGGTAATTTGATAATTGTTGATAAGCAAAAGCTGCCATCCACACAATCTGTGATGGTTTTTTGTGATTTTTTTGGTAAGGAACATAATTATAGAGAATAATGTATCGTACAAATTTCGGTAATTTTCGTAGATTTAATTTGTTTTTGTGGCCAAAATGCATGTTTTAAGAAATAGGGGGTTCACTGCTTTGTGTACTGAACTTTTCAAAAACATCTTTGTTTGGACTATTGTTGGCAGTCTATCTAATTATTCTTAAAGCATCATTAAAGTCTTTCTGTTTGCTGTCTAGACAATCAGCATGAACGTCAGCGAAAGTTACTTTCTTTGTTCAGTGTAGTTCTAGTACACGCAGTAGAGCATGCTAGTGTAGGATCCTCGAGTAGCTAGCTGTCGGATCTTATCTTTGTATTAAGATTAACCGCGCTGTCACTATCAATAACAGAGTTAGTTTGAGTCAAGTGAAGAAAATAAACTGTATTTATGAATAAATGAACGAAACTTTATTTATTTACGTGAATGAATGACCTAAAGAATCAGTGGTCCAGTTGGTTTAATATACATAAGTTACGTGCAACACATGTTTATTAAAACAAAACTATCTCAGAGGGTAACAATAGCCCATCTTACGACTTTGTTCCTTTGATTTTTTTTTTAAACGTGTTCGACATGCTATCTTTAAAGTATTCAGTGGCAAAACAGTTTTAACTATTTGGCTTTTATGACATTTTTTCTCTTGAAGAAGGCCCGTGTATTAGCGAATACATGCCAAAAATGACATATCAAATAAACTCAGTACGTTTCAATAGTGAAAACTCAAAGAAACTGTTCACTGCTACCGGTTTTCTGTGGGACTAAGATATACTGGAAACCTAGTCGTTTTAAAAACTCGGGAGATACAGTTTATTCGGCATTAAATGGACACACGGCAACATTAAAGTAATTGAAATGGGTGTTTCGATTTATATATCCAGTATCATTTTTACTTTTACTCTGGTCACATTTAAATAAATCAAATTTTAAGTATTCACTATTTCGTCTTATTAAACTATAAGTTTTAATATATTACTGGTGTATTAATATACAAAATTAATAATATGCAAAAACAAATGGCATAATAAAATTCTTATAATTAACATTAATGATTGAACAAATGCAATTTATGTAGAAAAACTAACGAGACGCCGCTAGTTTTTAAAAATCAAGATTACCATGTGTCCCTTTAATTGTTTGTATACCATTTGACTGGGTCGCTATTTATTTAACTATTGTGTACTGCATGAAACAGTCATTTGAACATGGGACGGCTACCTTGGTGTGCTACGGGTGTCTAACATAATCTGCTTTTCTCTTCTTCTATTAATAATGCACTCCTCTCTTGGTTATATATTAAACTAGACAGAAACGTATACATTAAAATAGAACATAAACGAAATAGAAATGTATATAAACTAGATAGAAACGAAAAATAAACGTATATATTAAACTAGACAGAAACGTATATAGTAACCTATAACGGAAACGAAAGAGACATGTATATATTAAACTATAACAGAAACGAAAAAGAAATGTATTTATTAAACTATAACAGAAACGAAATAGAAACGTATATATTAAACTATAACAGAAACGAAATAGAAACGTATATATTAAACTAGAACAGAAACGAAATAGAAACGTATATATTAAACTAGACAGAAACTTATATATTAAACTATAACAGAAACGAAATAGAAATGTATATATTAAACTATAACAGAAACGAAAAAGAAATGTATTTATTAAACTATAACAGAAACGAAATAGAAACGTATATATTAAACTAGAACAGAAATGAAATAGAAACGTATATATTAAACTAGACAGAAACGTATACATTAAACTAGAACATAAACGAAATAGAAATGTATGTAAACTAGATAGAAACGAAATAGAAAAGTATATATTAAACTAGACAGAAACGTATATATTAACCTATAACGGAAACGAAAGAGACATGTATATATTAAACTATAACAGAAACGAAATAGAAATGTATATATTAAACTATAACAGAAACGAAATAGAAACGTATATATTAAACTAGAACAGAAACGAAATAGAAACGTATATATTAAACTAGACAGAAACTTATATATTAAACTATAACAGAAACGAAATAGAAATGTATATATTAAACTATAACAGAAACGAAATAGAAATGTATTTATTAAACTATAACAGAAACGAAATAGAAACGTATATATTAAACTAGACAGAAACGTATACATTAAACTAGAACATAAACGAAATAGAAATGTATATAAACTAGATAGAAACGAAATAGAAACGTATATATTAAACTAGACAGAAACGTATATATTAACCTATAACGGAAACGAAAGAGACATGTATATATTAAACTATAACAGAAACGAAATAGAAATGTATATATTAAACTATAACAGAAACGAAATAGAAACGTATATATTAAACTAGAACAGAAACGAAATAGAAACGTATATATTAAACTAGACAGAAACGTATATATTAACCTATAACGGAAACGAAAGAGACATGTATATATTAAACTATAACAGAAACGAAATAGAAATGTATATATTAAACTATAACAGAAACGAAATAGAAACGTATATATTAAACTAGAACAGAAACGAAATAGAAACGTATACATTAAACTAGACAGAAACTTATATATTAAACTATAACAGAAACGAAATAGAAATGTATATATTAAACTAGAACAGAAACGAAATAGAAACGTATATATTAAACTAGACAGAAACTTATATATTAAACTATAACAGAAACGAAATAGAAATGTATATATTAAACTATAACAGAAACGAAAAAGAAATGTATTTATTAAACTATAACAGAAACGAAATAGAAACGTATATATTAAACTAGAACAGAAATGAAATAGAAACGTATATATTAAACTAGACAGAAACGTATACATTAAACTAGAACATAAACGAAATAGAAATGTATATAAACTAGATAGAAACGAAATAGAAACGTATATATTAAACTAGACAGAAACGTATATATTAACCTATAACGGAAACGAAAGAGACATGTATATATTAAACTATAACAGAAACGAAATAGAAATGTATATATTAAACTATAACAGAAACGAAATAGAAACGTATATATTAAACTAGAACAGAAACGAAATAGAAACGTATATATTAAACTAGACAGAAACTTATATATTAAACTATAACAGAAACGAAATAGAAATGTATATATTAAACTATAACAGAAACGAAATAGAAATGTATTTATTAAACTATAACAGAAACGAAATAGAAACGTATATATTAAACTAGACAGAAACGTATACATTAAACTAGAACATAAACGAAATAGAAATGTATATAAACTAGATAGAAACGAAATAGAAACGTATATATTAAACTAGACAGAAACGTATATATTAACCTATAACGGAAACGAAAGAGACATGTATATATTAAACTATAACAGAAACGAAATAGAAATGTATATATTAAACTATAACAGAAACGAAATAGAAACGTATATATTAAACTAGAACAGAAACAAAATAGAAACGTATATATTAAACTAGACAGAAACGTATATATTAACCTATAACGGAAACGAAAGAGACATGTATATATTAAACTATAACAGAAACGAAATAGAAATGTATATATTAAACTATAACAGAAACGAAATAGAAACGTATATATTAAACTAGAACAGAAACGAAATAGAAACGTATACATTAAACTAGACAGAAACTTATATATTAAACTATAACAGAAACGAAATAGAAATGTATATATTAAACTATAACAGAAACGAAATAGAAATGTATATATTAAACTCTAACAGAAACGAAATAGAAACGTATATATTAAACTAGAACAGAAATGAAATAGAAACGTATATATTAAACTAGACAGAAACGTATATATTAAACTAAACAGAAACGTATATATATTAAACTATACAGAAACGTATATATTAAACTATAACAGAAAAGAAATAGAAACGTATATATTTAACTAGATAGAAATGAAATAGAAACATATATATTAAACTAGAACAGAAACGAAATAGAAAGGTATATATTAAACTAGAAAGAAACATATATGTTAGACTAGATACAAACTAGATACAAACTTATATATTAGACGAGATAGAAACTGGATACAAACGAGATAGAAACGTAACTAGATAGAAACGTATGCAATGGACTTAACTTAAAGACACATACCAGGTGTATTCGTATGTTTAAATAATGAGCAACTAATGATCATCTCTCAAAGGACAGTTAATTGTATTAGATCAATAACATCAATTATTCGTTAAGAAGCACGTACGTAATACGTTTTGAATATTTATAGGGTTGGTCCCGTATGGGTTTTATTTGACTGTCGTCTTACTGGAGCTGCGTTGTTGTTGACAGTTCTTCACGCATACAGAAGCGTTGTAGTTGATAGCTTTCCACTCTTGCTGAAGCGCTGTTGTTGATAGTTCTTTACCTTTACTGAGCGTTGTTGTTGATAGTTCTTTACCTTTACTGAGCGTTGTTGTTGATAGTTCTTTACCTTTACTGAGCGCTGTTGTTGATAGTTCTTTATCTTTACTGAGTGCTGTTGTTGATCGTTCTTTACCTTTACTGAGCGTTGTTGTTGATAGTTCTCTACCTTGACTGAGCGTTGTTGTTGATAGTTCTCCACTCATACTAAAGCGTTGTTGTTGACAGTTTTCCACGCATACAGAAGCGTTGTTGTTGATAGTTCTTTACCTTTACTGAGCGTTGTTGTTGATAGTTCTCTACCTTTACTGAGCGCTGTTGTTGATAGTTCTCCACTCATACTGAAGCGTTGTTGTTGACAGTTCTCCACGCATACAGAAGCGTTGTAGTTGATAGTTTTCCGCTCTTATTGAAGCGTTGTTGTTGATAATTCTCTACTTTTACTGTGCGTTGTTGTTGATAGTTCTCCACTTTGACTGAATCGTTGTCGTTGATAGTTCTCCACTTTACTGGAGCGTTGTCGTTGATAGTCGTCCTTTCTTACTGAAGCATTATTGTTGATAGTTCTCCACTCATACGAAAACGTTGTTGTTGATAGTTCTCCTTTTTTACTTTGTTGATAGTTCTCCACTCTTACTGAAGCGTTGTTGTTGATAATTCTCTACCTTTACTGAGCGTTGTTGTTGATAGTTCTCCACTTTTACTGAAGCGTTGTCGTTGATAGTTCTCCACTTTTACTTATTGTTGATAGTTCTATTTTCTCTCTCTTTTTTTTAGCTTCAAAAAATAGAAGCCCATTTATTTTGCCCGTCTTGTGGTGAGCAGAGGGTCGGGGAGGGCCATCCCTCTCTGCACACCTTACAGCAATTTAATGTTATGTTTACAACGTACTAGTTAAATATATATATATTGTGCCTCCAGACCAGTGTTGTTATGATGTAGAGATACAGTTCATCAATGTGTGTTGCAGCTATCCTTTTTAGGGAGTGAATGCATACGCTTGATTTCTGTGTATCTCGTCATAGCTAGGCGCCCTGCCGTAGTTCGTCCGAAGGTTGTCTGTCCTTGGTAGTTCACAAATATTTCTCCCTATATATATAGCTGTAACCTTAACGTATATATACAGATTTCCTTCTCACACTGAACACTCAACAGATATATTTCATGCATTAACAATATAGATATTTATTTATAGTATTCTATTGCATTTGCTCTGCACAATATGATTGTCTGCTGGCAAGTGTATAGTATAGTGGTAGTCTACTTAAATATGTATGCGTTATTAATAAAGATAATTTCACTATATTTAAGCTATGGGGAGATGTTATTGAGAGAGAAAAAAGCAGGGATGGGTGGGGGCATCTCAGCATGAGGTTTTTATACTAATATATATTTATTTAAAAAGAAGAAAAAAAGGTTGCTATGTTTTCATGTTAAGAAGTTATGAAAGTTTACCCATGTTTTTAAGAAACAGTGATATTTATTTTCTGTAATTGCTATTTCTTCATCTGTTTTATAAAAAATGTTGTAGTATATTTTTCAGTGTAGTGAGGCTAGGTTTATTTGAGCATAGACAATAGTATAAATAGTACTTTGTTTCCAACAATACACGCTGATTTAGAACAGTTGTGTTTTCATCATATCTTCCAAAGATAAATGACCTCTTCTCAAAATCGATTTCCACATTATTTGTTTTTAACCTGTCTTTAAGGTTTGTCAGTATACATTGTGAAAGCTGGCATTCCCACAGTAAATGTGTAATTGTTTCATTGATTGATGAACAGAAAGAACAAAGTGGACTCTCTATTAATTTTATTTTATGGAGAAAATTGCTAAAATATTGTGATTTATTCTTATCTGAAACCATTGTAAAGATGTATCCTTTGTTATTGTGAAAGGTCATGTATAAATTTGACTCCTGGTATCTTCGCTGAAGTTGTACATTTTAGTCCCTGTGATTTTACCACTAGAACAGTCATTATTTGATTTAATATTTGATACATGTCTTTAACTCCTTTTTTTATTTCTTAAATATATATTTTAGTGGAGTTGGTAGCACAGTAGTTTTCAACTTGTTTGTTCTATTCTTCACTCTTACTGAAGCGTTGGTGTTGATAGTTTTCCACTCTTACGGAAATGTTGTTGTTGACAGTTCTCCACTCTTACAAAAGCGTTGTTGTTGACAGTTCTCCACTCTCACTGAAGCGTTGTTGTTGATAGTTATCCACTCTTACGAAAATGTTGTTATTGGCAGTTCTCAACTCTTACCAAAGCGCTGTTGTTGACAGTTCTCCACTCTTACCGAAGCGTTGTTGTTGACAGTTCTCCACTCTTACCGAAGCGTTGTTGTTGACAGTTCTCCACTCTTACGGAAATGTTGTTGTTGACAGTTCTCCACTCTTACCGAAGGGTTGTTGCTGACAGTTCTCCACTCTCACTGAAGCGTTGTTGCTGACAGTTCTCCACTCTTACCGAAGGGTTGTTGCTGACAGTTTTCCACTCTCGCTGAAGCGTTGTTGCTGACAGTTCTCCACTCTTACCGAAGCGTTGTTGTTGACAGTTTTCCACTCTCACTGAAGCGCTGTTGCTGACAGTTCTCCACTCTTACCGAAGCGTTGTTGTTGACAGTTTTCCACTCTTACGGAAATATTATTGTTGACAGTTCTCCACTCTTACCGAAGCGTTGTTGTTGATAGTTTTCCACTCTTACGAAAATGTTGTTGTTGACAGTTCTCCACTCTTACTGAAGCGTTGTTGTTGATAGTTCTCCACTCTTACCGAAGCGTTGTTGTTGACAGTTCTTCTCTCTTACTGAAACGTTTATTCTTGACAGTTCTCCACTTATACAGAAGCGTTGTTGTTGATAGTTCTCCACTTTTAATGAAGCGTTGTTGTTGATAGTTCTCCACTCTTACTGAATCGTTGTCGTTAACAGTTCTCCACTTTTACTGAAGCGTTCTTATTGCTAATTCTCCACTCTTACAGAACCGTTGTTGTTGACAGTTCTTCAATCTTACTGAAGCGTTTGTTCTTGACAGTTCTCCACTTATACAGAAGCGTTGTTGTTGACAGTTCTCCACTCTTACTGAACCGTTGTTGTTGATAATTCTCCACTTTTACTGAAGCGTTGTTGGTGATTATTCCCCACTCTAATTGAAGCTTTGTTGTTGATAGTTCTCCACTCTTACTAGGCGTTGTCGTTGACATTTCTCCACTTTTACTGAAGCGTTGTTGTTGATAGTTCTCCACTCTTACTGAACAGTTGTTGGTGATTATTCCCCACTCTTATTGAAGCTTTGTTGTTGATAGTTCTCCACTCTTACTGAAGCATTCTTATAGCTAATTCTCCACTCTTACTGAACCGTTGTTGTTGACAGTTCTCCACTCTTACTGAAGTGTTTGTTCTTGACAGTTCTCCACTTATACAGAAGCGTTGTTGTTGACAGTTCTCCACTCTTACTGAAGCGTTCTTATTGCTGATTCTCCACTCTTACTGAACCGTTGTTGTTGACAGTTCTTCTCTCTTACTGAAGCGTTTGTTCTTGACAGTTCTCCACTTATACTGAACCGTTGTTGTTGATAATTCTCCACTCTTATTGAAGCGTGATTTTGTGATAATTCTCCACTCCTACTGAAACGTTGTTATTGATAGTTCTCCTTGCTTACTGAAGTGTTGTCATTGACAGTTCTCCACTCTTAATCAAGCGTTGTCGTTGAAAGTGCTCCACTCTTGCTGAAGCGCTGTTGTTGATAATTCTCCACACTTACTGAAGCGTTGTTGGTGATTATTCCCCACTCTTATTGATGCTTTGTTGTTGATAGTTCTCCACTCTTACTGAAGCGTTGTCGTTGACATTTCTCTACTTTTACTGAAGCGTTGTTGTTGATATTTCTCCACTCTTACTGAAGCGTTGTTGGTGATTATTCCCCACTCTTATTGAATCTTTGTTGTTGATAGTTCTCCACTCTTACTGAAGCGTTGTCGTTGACATTTCTCCACTTTTACTGAAGCGGTGTTGTTGATAGATCTCCGCTCTTACTGAAGCGTTGGTGGTGATTATTCCCCACTCTTATTGAAGCTTTGTTGTTGATAGTTCACGACTCTTACTGAAGCGTTGTCGTTGACATTTCTCTACTTTTACTGAAGCGTTGTTGTTGATAGTTCTCCACTCTTACTGAAGCGTTGTCGTTGATAGTTCTCCACTCTTACTGAAGCGTTGATGGTGATTATTCCCCACTATTATTGAAGCTTTGTTGTTGATAGTTCTCCACTCTTACTGAAGCGTTGTCGTTGACATTTCTCTACTTTTACTGAAGCGTTGTTGTTGATAGTTCTCCACTCTTACTGAAGCGTTGTTGGTAATTATTCCCCACTCTTATTGAATCTTTGTTGTTGATAGTTCTCCACTCTTACTGAAGCGTTGTCGTTGACATTTCTCCACTTTTACTGAAGCGTTGTTGTTGATAGTTCTCCACTCTTACTGAAGCGTTGATGGTGATTATTCCCCACTCTTATTGAAGCTTTGTTGTTGATAGTTCTCCACTCTTACTGAAGCGTTGTCATTGACATTTCTCTACTTTTACTGAAGCGTTGTTGTTGATAGTTCTCCACTCTTACTGAAGCGTTGTCGTTGACATTTCTCCACCTTTACTGAAGCGTTGTTGTTGATAGTTCTCCACTCTTACTGAAGCGTTGTTGGTGATTATTCCCCACTCTTATTGAAGCTTTGTTGTTGATAGTTCTCCACTCTTACTGAAGCGTTGTTGGTGATTATTCCCCACTCTTATTGAAGCTTTGTTGTTGATAGTTCTCCACTCTTACTGAAACGTTGATGGTGATTATTCCCCAATCTTATTGGAGCTTTGTTGTTGATAGTTCTCCACTCTTACTGAAGCGTTGTCGTTGACATTTCTCCACTTTTACTGAAGCTGTTGTTGATAGTTGTCCATTCTCACTGAAGCGTTGTTCTTATCATATCGTGTGTACTGTATTATGTATAAGTCATAGCATATCGTATCCTATACCACGTATAATCCATGGCATATCGTGTATCCTGTACCACGTATAAGCCATATCATATCGTGTATACTGTACCACGTGTAAGTCATATCATATCGTGTAATATGTACCATGTATAAGCCATATCATATCGTGTATACTATACCATATATGTCATATCATATCTTGTACACTGTACCACATGTCATATCATATCGTGTATACTGTACCACGTATAAGCCAACTCATATCGGGTATACTGTACCATGTATAAGCCATATCATATCGTGTATACTGTACCACGTATAAGCCAACACATATCGTGTATACTGTACCACGTATAAGCCATATAATATCGTGTATACTGTACCATGTATAAGCTATATCATATCGTGTATACTGTACCATGTATAAGCCATATCATATCGTGTATACTGTACCATGTATAAGCCATATCATATCGTGTATAGTATACCATATATGTCATATCATATATTGTACACTGTACCACATATGTCATATCATATCGTGTATACTGTACCACGTATAACCCAACTCATATCGGGTATACTGTACCACATATAAGCCATATCATATCGTGTATAGTATACCATATATAAGTCATATCATATCGTGTACACTGTACCACCTATGTCATATCATATCGTGTAATCTGTACCACGTATAAGCCATATTATATCGAGTAATACTGTACCATGCATAAGTCATATCATATCGTGTATACTGTACCACATATAAACCATATCATATCGTGTATACTGTACCACATATAAGCCAAATATATCGTGTATACTATACCATTATGTCATATCATATCGTGTACACTGTACCACCTATGTCATATCATATCGTGTAATCTGTACCACGTATAAGCCATATTATATCGAGTAATACTGTACAACGTATAAGCCATATCATATCGGGTATACTGTACCACATATAAACCATATCATATCGTGTATACTGTACCACATATAAGCCAAATATATCGTGTATACTATACCATTATGTCATATCATATCGTGTACACTGTACCACCTATGTCATATCATATCGTGTAATCTGTACCACGTATAAGCCATATTATATCGAGTAATACTGTACAACGTATAAGCCATATCATATCGGGTATACTGTACCACATATAAACCATATCATATCGTGTATACTGTACCACATATAAGTCATATCATATATTGTACACTGTACCAAATATGTCATATCATAGCGTGTATACTGTACCACGTATAAGCCAACTCATATCGGGTATACTGTATCACATATGTCATATCATATCGTGTATACTGTACCATATATAAGTCATATCATATCTTGTATACTGTACCATGTATAAACCAATTAATATCGTGTATACTGTACCACGTATAAGCCAAATCATACCGTGTATACTGTACCTCGTATAAGCCATACTCTACCATGTATATTGTACCGAATTTAAGTAAACTAACACAAACTAATATTTCTTTTGTATTTAGATCAAGCATTGCGTCGCTCAACGATGAGACGGCAAAGGCCACAAAGAAACTGAACGATGCTAGTAAGCTGTTACGGAAGGTACGGGAAGAGTTGACTGTTCAGATTAACAACTTAATCAACCTGACAAGCCTGTTACAGAGAGGTGACGAGGAACTAAAAAAGGACCTCGATACACTGCGACGCCATGAGTTGACTTCACCCTTGGTTCGAGAGGCCATTATAGCAGGTAAACACATATTCAATTTTAATTTGCTGCTTGAATAATATAATCCGAGTTTGATAGCAACCGTCGAACAAAGCAAGTGTAAATAATGTATGACTATCATCTGGCTCGAATCCATTGCAAGTGTAATCTATATTTTAATAAAATCGAAAATGTGAAATTCCTGAGTAGTGTGTGTTAAAAGTTATCCACGTGCAACATTTCCATACCGAACTTTAGGCGCTATAGTTAGATAGCATGCCGCTATGCAAGCGTGACTTTAATTTATTTATTATTTCTTGTTCAACAGCTCGTGGCAAAATCGGGTAGTTAATAATTAATATGTATGCGGAGAATGTAGTTACTCACATGCTTATGGAAACGACAAGTCTTCATTGAGTAATCTTGGCCACCCGCGCATACAGGTCGGAAGCAGAGTGGTTATTTATCTCCAACGAATTTAATTTTCTTTTTTTTTTAAACACGTTATTTCGAAGATTGTGACATTATGCACGATTAAAATCTCAGTTCCCCTTTAAGTTTCGTCATCTTCAGCTGTATTGACTTTTAGAAGTTTTACTGCGCGAGAAATTGCGAGATTCGCCCATTTAGCATTTCGAAGCGAGGGGAAATAACTCGTAAGTGTTGCCATTGTTAAAATTCGTTTACAAATGATTACACTTGTGTTCTTTTTAAATAAATACAAGGAGATACTCAAAATATGTTGTTTAAGCTCATATAGTACATGACGTGTGCTACATGTTACGAAAATCATGTTATTTCTTTATCAAAATAACACGCTAAAACGATAAAATGTTCGACTCCGCACTGTCGGTCAAAAAGTATGAGTGTCAGTGACCATCTACAGCTGCGTATTCGGTGAACGCACCTCAAAGTCTAAAAAATAGCCTATATTTAAAAAGATCGACCGCTCTTCGATTTCTTGGTGTACGTTTTGATGGCCCATCTGGAATCATAGTACTCACCTGGGCAATATAAACCCCCTGGTGTGTTAATGTTATTTTTCATTCTTTTTATTTGGCAAGCACAATATGCAGCCTTATTTAACGTCAACATTTTTTTTTTGTAAAAGCTGTAGTCCAATTTATTTGGCTATACCTCACCGGCCCACCACCACCCCAACCACCACACCCAGCAAAATCTGTTCAGGTAAAGTCTGCGTAAACCTCTTTATTTTCCCCTACTGAATATCTCAACATCTCAGATATTTGTAACTAATGACAGGATGTGAAAGTTATGAAAAGACATTAAGATATCAGTTGGAAGCAGTACCTAAGTCTACCTTGAACTAGAAGTGTGTTTCGTGGAAACACTTGCGTCGTCTACCGTGTGCTTATTTCCACCGTTAGGTTGCAGGCAAGTCTTATAATAGGGCATAAACTGCCAAAATGAAAGTCATAGTTTTTGCACACGTGTAACAACATTTCTTGAGTTGAGATGAAGGTCTGAACAAAGGCCAAATACTTTTCAATTTATGACCAAGGTTAGGTTGCAGCAGCAACGTTTGCTACACGTTGCTGGTTGCAGGTTAAAGCATGATGACGGACAGACGACAACGGACAAAGTGATCCCTATGTGTCTGGCGACACAAAAACAAGTGTTCAGTTCTCATATAAATATATCTATCATGCAAATATTGTTAATGCACTCTTCAACCCAATGAATTTTACTTTACCAGGCTAGACCAGTGACATTTGCTTTATCAGACGAATAATGCTAAATACAGCAAAACATGTTTCGAGACACAAATTTCAGTGCTTGATGTAAACTTAAAGATTGCCAGGTGTCCCTTTAATTACAAAAGCTCTATTTCAAATGCTTGAATAAACGATAAATATCTTAATATTAACTTGTGTTCCCCAAAGGCAGTTTTTTCAGTTACAGATACGAAAATGGAAACTTTTTTTTTTACATAGATCATCTAGGTGAAGGGGTTATCATTTTTATAATTGAATAAATAATACAATATTGTATTTATATTATATTTATAACCTAACCATCTATTGAATACTACACTAATGAAATTTACTTCATACTAAAATTACTCACTTTAAATGGGGCGGTCTGCCTTTAACCACAACCGTCATGTATGGCCTAAAATGTGTTAAAATGATTTAAAACACCATTCCAACAAACAAACAAACAAATTACTTCAATATTATGCCAGATATTATATGGCAACCAAACTTTTTGAATGTGAGCTGTATGACATGGTATACATTTGGTGTGTTTTTTAACAGCTTCACACATTATATAGTCTTTATGAGATATAATTATTTTCATTTTGATTCTTTGAAAAAATAGCGTCTGCTCATTTCTCGGGATCGCCTTACTGAACAGACGGACACATCTCAAGCGGCATACGAAGTATACACTGTAACACATAAGGCAGAAGAAAAATAACCGCGTTTCTGATTTGGTCTAATTAAATTAATATATTTCATGGAGTTCAGAATAGTTGCGATCACAGTATAGTCATTTTTTTCGGTTAAATCCGCATGTCTTTTAGGGTTGCATTGGTATTTGAAGAACGAAGGGTATCTCGAGACCAGATGATGTGTCTCTCAAGTCTGAAATGAACAAAAAAGTTTTTAAAAAAGACGGTAGTGAAAAATATATGTCATGATATTCATGGAATTTCATATGAATCGACAGTGTCCTGTTATATTTAAAGGAAATTTAACTCGGGCTGTCGTATATTATATATAGGTAAACTGACATCACAGAGAAACTTTCACATTGTACCATCAACTTGTATGGGTTTTGTGTGAAAATAGAATCTCACAAAATCATCTATTATTTATAAAACTCTATAGCAAACATTATTTGGTGCGCTACAAGCCGTCGCATTGTATCTTTTTGCCAACTCATTTAATAAATTCTATAATAAATCAGCACTCATCAGCTATTATATCCGACAAGAAATAAATATTTAATCATTATTCTCCCATTACCGCTAAAATCAACAAATAGTTTTTGAAGGATGTCATATATAGAATGAAATATGGATATTTTCATATCGTGCCCTGGTGTATCAGCCTTCACCCTAACACCATATAATCCCTAATAAATGCCCCCGAGGGCATAACATTTTTGAAAGGTGGGGGTGTTATTTCTGACCAAAAATACATAATTTAACTTTTAAATCAGACATTATTTAATGATTTTCTTTACCTAGAAAACCAAAGTCCGCATTTAAATCAATCAATTAATGCATCGGATTTTCGGGAAAATGGTGCGGGGAGGGCGTTTAGTAGGGGAGGGGCGTTTATTAGGGAGTATACGGTATACGCTCTCGGGCATATACTGGCATCTCAGGGCAATACAGGATGAGATATGAAATGCCTGTATAGTATTCTCTATATATTATATCTGTATAATTTATATACCTTTAAATATACCGGTATTAAAGCATGTTTACCTGGTTAGGCCAAAAAAGAAAAATAGCAGGCCTGCCAAATCTCCGAATAAAATCCGAATTCTCCGGATCTTTCAGTCACTCTCCGGATATCCGGATTTAAGGGCACAATCTCCGGATTTTCCATAAAAACAAAATGTTCATGATTTAACAGCTGTACTTTCACAGTTTATCAGCTATTTTCCGAATTGGGCCTGTTACGCTCCCTTGTCAGAGGAGTATTTACAAGTGTCGAATCAGTGGGGGTCATCCGTGTAATGTACTGGCTGACTATATAATAACCACCTAAAGACATAATTAGTTCCTTCAGTAACATAACGGCATTTGCAATAGGAGCAATATACGTATATTATGCGTACAATATGTGGCTTCTTTAATTGGTCAACCTAACTGAAATAGCAAGTGTGAGGAACTTTGTGTGGTACCACTATAACAACAGCCGCATGCGTACGAGTTATGAAGACTTTGCTTTTACGCTTAGCACGCATCTGCGTAGAAAAAGTAAGCGCACTTTCATTAAAAAAAACGGTAGTGGTAGTAATTAAACCAAGTCTTTCTAATAAAATTTCTATGCTAATCTATTATTTTCTATATAACTATCAAACTATGCATCAACTTGTATTAATTGCATTAATAATTTAAATTCGCGCTTTAAAAAATAAGTGCGAAAATCAAGTCGTGCGCTCCAAATTTCCATTTAAAAATGTTCTTCGCACGGTTTAAATCTTAAATTTTAAAAATCTCAGGATTTTGTTAAAAAGTTTTGGCAGGCCTGAAATAGATGTGTGTGTCCAGTTGCCTTGCCTGGAATGTCATATGATATGTACAGAGTTGAATGTTTTTCTTTCATTGTAAACAATGCGACACTAATAAACTATTTAACTAATTAGTAAAATGCATGTTAAACAAATGTCTTCTGGTTTAAAGGGACATATGGCAACCTTGACTTCCTCAAAAACGCACGGGACTCCCGTTAGTTTTCTACATAACTTGCATATGTTCAATCATTAATATTAAATATAAGGAAATTATAAAGCAAATAGTGTTTGCATATTACTAACTGCTAATATTATTTAAACCTATGGTAGAATAACGAAGAAAAAATAAAAATCTCAATTTTATTTAATTATATGCATGCAGTTTTAAAATCAAAATGATATTGGACTAATCATTTGTGATGCTAATGTTTGACAAAATCTTCAAGATTGACATGTGTTCCTTTAAACTGTCCTATTATTTGTAATGGGAACGCCTAATTTAACTGGGGAGGTCTTATATATCTATGTAAACTGACAACATCACAGAGAAGTTTTGATGTTGTATCATCAAGGTGTATCCATTGTTTTTTGTAAAAAATAGAATTCCACAATATCTCAACAACAAAAAAAAAAATATATATTTTTGGCCTTATAAAAGGCTTGATAAAGTTATTTAGTATCCCAATAAGCTGGGACAAAAGTTAGGTGAAAAAAATCTGTGCTTACTGTAACCTGGCCGACTCCCTTATAACACGCCTCTTTTTTTAAAGTAGCTATCCCGCCAAATAATGACAAAATTAGACTAGAAAACCGTTATTCGAAACACTATCCAGGTGTTCAGGTCATATAATAATGTATATGTGCCAATTAAATGTATAGGTTTATTAACAGCTTCTTAGAATGCCCGTGATTGAATATCCGTAAAATAAATTATGAGTTGGCATCTCTTAATTCGACGCTCCAATTTTGGGGTTTGGTCCAGCTGGTTATTTTAGCCTTTTATAAATTATACTGTGTATGTTGATTCTCAAAATGTGTAAATTATATATATACTTCATCATCAGTAGGTTTAAAAACAGTGTACATAAGGTTGTAAAATGTGACTGTTGTTGGCAGGATAGCTACTTTAATGAGAATAAAAAAAATATCTGTACAAAACAGGTTCTGTCACTCAAACAAATCGGTTTATAATTGTTCTCAAGCTTATTAAAATCTTCAGCCTCAGGTAAGGTCCCAAATTTTCCCTCTCTGGAGTGGCTCGGAAATTAATATTCGATAGTCAGAGTACGGTTTTTGAATTCCCCTCTCTGGGGTGACTCGAAATATTGATGTATTAAGTTAAATTACAATTAATTTAATGACAATGTGCAATGAGCTAGAGCCAGGTTACTAGTATTAGCCTAAGTTATATCACAGATGTCAAATACGTATACTAAAGTGTATTGCTTTAGCTTACCCAGGGCTCAGGCTCAGTCTCAGAGCTGAACCATGCAGAAGGTGGCAACATCTGCAAGGATCCCTGAAAGAAAATCAACTATTGTTTGTTAATTCTACAATACTGCTATAGATGCTTAAGTTATTGTTTTCTTCATATGTTTCGTCGCATAACGTAGTCGCATTTATTTGACGTTTATTGATGCACCCTAGACCAGGTCGGAGGACGACACATATCCGTACCGAATGGCGAAAACATTAGTAAGCAAATGGTTTTGAGCTGTTTCTATAGATTGTTATTGGCGAAGTGATTCTTGTTAAATGTTATAGATCTCTCAAGCCGAGGGGTCCTTATCCATTGAGCAAGAGGCCGCTGAATCCTCACCTGAAGTTCATGAGTAAAGGTTTTCGGAAGGCATGTCGGAAGGACGGACGGACGGACAGGGTGCAAACCTATAGTCCCCCCCCCACCCACCCACCGGGACCGGTGGGGGACTAAAAATCTAAAAGACAATAATATTGTTTTTGTTATATGATGCAATGGATAAATAAAAGGAAAATAAAGAAAAATAGAACCTTATTGTTTGATTCTAATCACATGTGTATTATCAATTAATTCAATAAATAAAACAAAGTAAAAACGCGAAAGATTCAATATCAGAAAACAGAGCCACTCCAGAGAAGGGAATTCAAAAACCGTACTCTTACTATCGAATATTAATATTCCGAGCCACTCCAGGGAGGGAAAATTTGGGACCTTAACTGAGGCTACTCTTGCTATCGAGTTTATTTCTATGGTTCTTTAATGTGATTTTTATAAATGAAGATTTTAATAAGCTTGAGAACAGTTATATACCGATTTGCTGCAGCTACCTTATCTCCATCTTTAGAACCATCTGTTTATATTTGTTGAAAGTTACTGTATTTCGATTTAATGTCATTAAATTTGCTTTGGAAGAGGGTAGGATCTGTACTGGATTTGTTACTATTACAAAGATCAAACATTATTGTTGGTGTTTCCAAATTCCACGGTGCAATTTGTGGTACTTTGTACTTGGCGATCAAATTTAGGTCGATTTCAATGTCTCTTAATTTTGCTTTAATACCATTTTGCTTTAATACAAAGACCAAATGGTTAAATGACCTTCGGTTTTCGATCAAAAAGAGGTTCATATTTAGGGTTAAAAACGGTATCGAAAGTTGGGTTTGAAGGGTTAGATTGTAATTTAATGACACATTGAAGTGCTAATTTGTCCTGTCTATGAAACAGTTATGGTTCATTAGCTTCAACATATAGACTTTCGGCTGGTGATGTAACAAAGGCACCTAAGGTGAGCCGTAATCCTTGATTATGTATAGGATCGAGCATCTGCAAGTATGATTTGCGAGTCGATCCACGATTGAGCCGTAGTCCAGCTTGGATCTGATAAGAGATCTATAAACTTGTAAAAGTACTTTTCGATCTGCTCCCCAATAAGTGTTTGCAACAACAATAAGTAAATTAAGAGCTTTAAGGCATTTGGCCTTCAAGTATTTAAGGTGTGGTAGAAATGTTAATTTACGGTCAAAAATAAGACCAAGGAATTTGTCTCATCCACTACTGGTATTGGTGACCCATCTTTGGGGGAGGTGGGAGAGGGCGACAATGCATTTCTGCTCTATGTCATAGAAATAATATCAATCAATGCTATATTATTTTTTAGCAAACGGAGACACCCTACTACAAACCGATTGATAAAATGCAGGGGGAAAAATATGTATGGGTCCGTACAGCTAGTCGTGATATGAGTCATGACCTTGATCAATCTTGCTCAACTGTAGACTGTTCTACACGCTAGCTGTTCTACAAGCAGGCCCGTAGACAGCCCTGCAATTTAACCGAGGCAAATCTTTTTTTAGGGGATCCGATGGCATTCACCTCCCTCTTCATCCTGTATTTTGTTTTGATTTCCCGCATTCTGTTGCATTTCCGGACAATGTTTTAAGTTTTACATATAATGTATCGATATTGAATTGTTTTTATGTTAACTACACTCAAGTGATATGAAAAAGCAACAACGGGAATTTTTACAATATGCTGCTTTTAATCGAATGGTACATGGCTACGTAAAACCTTTCCTTTTGGAAAAAATACTAAAACAACAAATAATACAGCAAATAGAATTCCTTCAATGTTTCATTATTCACAGAGTACGCGTTTGGCTCAATCATGTGAGCAAACTTAGGATGCAACATTTTGCAAACTATTTACGTTAAATACAGTACTGAACTAGCTCAATTTTTGAAAGAGCTACTTCAACATTTATGAAGTTCTTGTTACAAAGTGTAGTGTGATTAAAACGTCTACAACATCACAGGTGTCTAGTTAACTGCAACTTTCTTTTTAAAAAACATCTTGGGATTTCTTTGGAATATTATGTGCAATTAAGTGTGCAGTATATACAATATATGGCGGAAATTCCCGTGTTGTGTTTTCATATCACTTGAGTGTATGTACTTTCCCAAAATGTAACCCAGGCAACTGCCTCGGTGTGCCTCAGCATAGCTATGGGCCTGACAAGTATATGTTGCATCATTCAACCATAACAATAGTTAACAATAGGTCTGTCGTTTTGCTCATTAAATCCTAGAATTGTTAACAATTCACTTGCAATTATCCAATTCAATCAACACAACAACAGCCGATTATTTGCCGTTTATTGATTTTAAGCGTCCAGATGCGGGTGATTTTTACAGTAAATAGGTTAAAAGAAAAGAGTTAAAGGTGAACTTTAGGACTAAAAGTCTGATTTACTGACATGTTATCCTGTACAGGAAATAACTGTGACCGGGAGTAGAAAACATTCATATTTTACGTTTCTATTGCTGCTTTTCAGTTTTATGTATTTACCTTGTAGCCGCCATTTTTAATATGTGTGTTTTGAGTGACAATAATGACCATCTTTCAAAACGGTCTCAAAAACGAGTAGTCATGAATTTTGCCGAAAGTTTCAGGAGATGTAGTAAAGGTACTGATCTATCATTCCTGTTAATTTAAGCCAAATCGGTGACTACATATTTTTGAGACGGTTTTGAGAAATCGATCATTTTGGAGTTATAAAATACTCAAATTTTCGATCTTCACATTTGAATCGCGATTTAGACTAAAAAAAAATTATGGCAACAGTGGTCAAAACGAATTCTATGGGAGGTTTAACTTATAAACTTACTTTATTAATTGTTTGTTTTATTTTTACATTCAAAATTGGCTTAAATTAGCGACTGTAATTTGCGCCTAACAGCACGTGAGTACAAATTGGGAATACTTCGTGTCAAAACACTTGAAATTCAAAAGTGAGTTATGCGGTGTGTGCAAGTGAAAAGCTTCAGCTGCATCTAGCCTGATAATACAAACAGTTGTAACGAATGCGACATACATATAATTACAAAATATAACGATGTTCAAAATGCTACAAATATTTACAAATTATAATAAAAATAAGCATTAACGATTATTCTAGAACGCGACCTGGTTTATGTATTACACATGCTGGTCATTTAACCATTTAATCATTTAACCTTTTAATAGTATCGTTTCTAACTTTAAAGGCAAAATAAATGAAATTTGATAAATCTAAAATTGTACTTTCATCACTGTTAAATATATGATAACATAGTTCAGTTGTGGTGAACAATTATGAAGCTTAGTCATATATTTCCTCCTTATATCGCTATACAGTGAACATATCATGATACAGTGGTATTCGTCTTCTATGGATTGCCTGTCACAAATGCTTATGGCATTTTATAACTCTCTGATTCATATTGTTTTAATTATTCCCTTTGAAGAAGTTGTAACATGAAACTTAACGTTGGCAATAACTTTCAAAGTACAATGTTTACAACACTGAAACTGTGTACACATCTTCAGTATGATCCCAAAGAAGACACCTGATAAAAGCAGAAACTCTCTGATTCATATGATATTAATTATTTCCCTTTGAAAAAGGTTTAACTTGAAACTTAACTCAGTATGATCCAATGAATACACCTGATAAAAGCCAAATCTCCCTGTTTCATATGATATTAATTATTTCCCTTTGAAAAAGGTTTAACCTGAAACTTAACCTTTGCCAATAACTTCCAAAGTACAACGTCTACAACGATGAAACTGTGTACATATCTTCAGGATGATCTGTTGAATACATATAATAAAGGTCCATAACTCTTTGATGCATATCTTTGGAAATATTTTCCTTTGAAAATATTTTAACCTGGAACTTAACCTTTGCAAAGTCTTAAATCTACAACAATGAAACGTTATACACATCTTCAGAACGATCCAATAAATACATCTTATATAGGCTTATAACTCTCTGATTCATATTGTTGAAGTATTTCCATTTAAAAAAAGGTTTAACCTGGAACTCAACCTTGCAGATAACTTTCATAGTATTGCTATAACAATGAAACTGTCTACACATCTTCAGCATGATCCACTGAATATATCTTATAAAGGCCCATAACTCTATGATTCATATTTTATTAATTATTTCCCTTGGAATAAAGATTTAACCTGGAACTTAACATTGTCAATGACTTCCAAAGTATAAGGTCTACAACAATGAAAACTGTGTACACAATTTTAGCATGATCCATTAATGCCCTTAATGCTCTGATTCATACTGTTGAAGTATTTCCCTTTGAAAAAGGTTTAATCTGGAACTCAACATTGCAGATAACTTTCAACGTATTAAGTCTACAATAAGGAAACGATATACACATATTCAGCATGATCCCTTAAATACATCTGATAAAGGCCCATAACTCTGTGATTCATATTTTATTAATTATTTCCCTTTGAAGAAGGTTTAACATGGAATTTAACCTTGCCACTGACTTCCAAAGCATAACGTATACAAAATGAAACTTTGTACACATCTTCATCATGATCCAATGATTACATCTGATAAAGGTCCGTGACTCTCTGATTCATATTTTTGAATTATTACCCTTTGGACAAATGTTTAACCTGGAATTTAGCCTTGCCTTTTACAAGAGTATGTGGCTAATTACTTTCAAAGTAACAATGATACTTTGTACACATCTTCAGCATAATCCAATGAATACAACCTATAAAGGTCCAAAACTCTCTAATTCATTTATTTTTCAAATCCTGTTCCTTTAAAAATAAGTTTAACCTGGAATTAGACCTTGCATATAACTTTCAGACTATTTATTCTACAACAATGAAATGTTGTATAAATCTTCAGTAACATTAAAACAAATCAATACGTACTTTGAAGGCTCATAACTCTTTGATTATTTTTTTTATTTATTTTTTTAAGTACATGTATTTCCCTTCGTAAAAGGTTAAACCTGGACCACAGTATACGGCTTATAAAAATGAAACTTTGTATACATTTTCAACATGCTCCCATAAAAGGCCCACAATTCTATGAATCATAATAATACGAGTATGTTTTTTTTTAATGATTTCCCTTTGAAAAAATGTCAAACTTTGAACTTTAAGTTACTTTCAAAGTATTATGTCTACAACAAATAAAAGGCTCTTGTTATCATATGGTATGCTTATTGGATTTAATTGTGACATTTTTATCGGCGATTGTTTCCAAGTGGCCAAGAGGAGTCCATAAACTATCCTGTACAAGACTGATATTAAAATGACAAAAAAATAGATTAGAGCAAATTGAGTATTCACTTCAGGAAAATATATACAAAACGCAGATGATATGCACATGATTAAAAGAGAAGAAAATATAGATATAAAAATTGCACAGGAAAAGCAGCATTCAAGGACAACATTCAACTACAAACACACACAGAAACAAAGAATAAATTTAAAGATGAATAAAATGCCAAATAAGACATCACAAACACAAATGGGTTGACAATAGGGCTACCGCCTTGGAACGGTCAGTGGCAAAAAAAGCCGCTGGCGTGTTTAAACCAAATTCTAGTGTGTGCCAAACCTCACATTTACCTTACTGTCAACACAATAAAACACAATAAAACGGGACAGTGTAAATAAAGAAATCCCAGCAATGAACTATTCTCTAACCAACAAGGCAGCATTAATAGGCAATATAAGTAAAACACAAGGATGCTCGTGTATATATCAATACAAAAAAACAACAACATAAAAAGCCACAAAGAAGGTACTCTAAGACTTGGCAGAATTCAGAGCAACAAGAGAATAAACCATTGAGGGCAAGACTAGTCAAGACTGCAGACAATCATCAAACGTCACCGTTCTTTTAGGCTTTAGGTAGACGCCATCATCACAGCCTGACCGGTCATCGCACAATTAAAAAGGAAAGCATAGTGGCGAACTGTAAATGGGTCCACCACCAAGCATGCAGTGCGTTGCAAAATGATAGGGTCATAACCTCTTTTGATAAACCTTTTAACAAATTTAACAAAGATAGTATGAAAGTGATCATGGCCAAGGATCTTACGAAGTTTGTAAATCACGTCACCATAGAAGTCAGGTTAGGATAGGCCTTGTCGCAGAAGAGTTCTTAAATTACTTTTATATTTGGAAAGAAGATCAGGGTTACGATAATAACATTTTGCAAAGGATTTACGATGTTTATGGTAACGGTAACACTGATGGAGTAGCTTTTTAGTTATACAAAGATTATGAATATTAAAGTCCTCAACTCGAGTACAAGCTCTAGAAAAACGAATAGGTTGAGACACATAGACCCCATAAGAAGTTTCTCGGGGAACACCCCCATCTAAAAGGGGATAATTAACAATATCAAAAAATAAAAGCATCTATCTTGTCATATATTGGGCTAATTATTTCACCATTTTCAATGGAGAGATGTCAATCAAGAAAAGAAGCGTTAGTATCAGAAATATTAGCTTTGTTAAATTGAAGTTCTTTAGGGTATATATTATTAACCATAGCAGAAAGAAAAGAAAGGGTTGTCAATGTTTAATATGTCATCCATCGAGAGGTGTCATTAAAGGCCTCAGTAATATATTCCTGGACATCTAGTGAAAGACACAACATGAAATCTCTTTCATAGCAATATTAAAACAAATCTGCGACAAGGGGTGCAGTTTGTACCCATAGGGATATAAACAGTCTGTCTATAAACGGTCGGTCCATACCGAAAATATTATCTAATAGGAAGATGAGTGCTTTACAAACGTCTTGGCATGTCCACATAGTGTAATTGTCTAAACTGCGTTATTAGTATTAAAACGCTTTAATATTATTACAGGCCAAAAATGTAGTATTTTCCCTAGCGAATGTTTTTTTAATAAGAGCAATAAACTTGTCTTTGGTAAGGTGATGTGGTAAGGTTGTATATAGTGTAGAGGTCATAAGTGCTAATAGATGAAACTTGACGTGTATTGCAAATTTTATCAAGAACGTCTCCTGAATTTTTAATAGACCGAAACAAATTAATCCCAGAGTTTTCATAAGTTTTATCACAATATTGTTTAACGTGATCTTTAACGACAGTAAGACTAGAAGTTAACATTTTTGAGTTGTTTGTGGTGGTGCAGGCACTAGTCTAGAATCTATAATTCGAAATAAAGCGGGCATTATACGGATTTTTATATAATTTAGGAATCCAGTACATAGTTGGCAAAACCGACAAATGATGACCTAATGGTCGGATTCAATGGTGTGGTTATAACAGAGGGTCGTAATACAATTCAAGCATAAGTTGTTATTAGTAATGGCCAGTTTGAGTAGAAGCATAACGGCTAGACTTTGGTTAGATAGATAGATAACTTTATTTCCAAATTCCAATAGGCTTAAAAGCCCGTGAGGATACAATATACAGTTACATAAAACATGGCAACAGTGTAGGATTTTACAAAGAAGAAACTTTTGTTAATCTGAGACAGTCACAGCAAAATGCACGTATACTGGCACGCACTCAATCACTTACGCACTCACGCGCACAACAATTTCTATCAAGTGGACTTAACCATTGAGAAGGCGTATTACTACATACTATAAATACATACTGAACCATACATTTCATAACACATTCGGTAAAATAAATTACCTATATTTACTAAGTTCTATATAATGTTTCGTTTCTTAATTTAAATGCTTTTAAAACAAAGGTACAAAGCTTGTGAATATATACTTTATTTTGTGAATTTAGTAATTCCAAAAATTTCATCATGTTTGGCCTCTTGTAAAAATATTGTGGAATGTATTGCTTTCTTAAGACAGTATACGTTTGGCATTCCAACACAAAATGAAATTCATCTTCAAGTTTATTACAAAATAAACATAATCTTTCGATAACAGGAATTCTGTTTGGTTTAACCCATCTTCCCGCTTCAATTTGCAACCTATGAGATGACACCCGTAATTTGGTAAGTGCTTGACACATTTTGAAAATATTTATATTATCAAGATATGGTTGAAACTGAAAAGATGCAAAGCTTCTATAAAACACTGCTCTGGTGGAGATATCTAATCGACTATGCCAATTTTGAGCGAAATTGTCATTTAACCGTTGCTTTAATACTGCAAGAAATAAATTACAATTACCAACATTTTGTTGTAGCCATACATCATAAAACCCAAGAGAGGACAATAAGTGTTTCAACTGTGAAACCCAGTTTTTTTTGCGAGGATATATTTCACAGTCATTTAACATCATGTTATACACTATTTTTATATATTTACGTTCATGTACGCTCATAATTTTTAACCAATATTTAACAATTATAAAATATCTTCTTGTAATAAATGATGTTCTACCAAATTCCCCATATATAAAATCATTTTGTGTTGTCTTTTTAACACCCAAAATATGTTTGCAGAACTGTAAATGCACTCTTTCAATTGATATAGCTTGTACGAATCCCCACACCTCACTTCCGTAATTTAAAATTGGAGTTATCAATTTATCAAACAAATCTAATTTATGTTTTGGTGATACAAATGTAAATTTATACAAATACCTATTCATTTTAAAAATAGCTTTTTGTGCTTGACCAGCAAGGGTAGTTTCTGCCTCTGATGAAGATCCTCCCGTAGAGAAAACTATACCTAAGTATGTAAACTTGCTAACTATATCTAATGAAACGCCATCATAATTAAAAACTAAATTGTGTGGTAATATTCCACCTTTTCTAAACACCATTACTTTTGTTTTAGTGCAATTCACTTTTAATCTCCATTCTTTACAATAATTAGATAATATATTAAGTCCATCTTGTAACTCTACTGCAGTATTAGCAAACAAAACTATGTCGTCTGCATATAAAAGCATAAACATCTTAAACATATTAATATCGAGACCTTCAAGACCACTATGAATGAACTCATCTTCTATGTCATTTAAATACATGGAAAACAACAATGGGGATAGACACTCCCCTTGCCTAACGCCAATAACACAATAAAATTCATCGCTCAATTGGTTACAATATTTGACTTTAGACTTAACACATGAATACATTGATTTAATAATATCAAGAATCTTTCCCCGAATACCGAACTTAGTTAATTTATACCATAGATTATCACGCACGACATAATCAAAGGCTTTAGTAAAATCGACAAATGCACAATACAATTTCTTTCCCTGGTTTAAAATATGTGTTATTAAACCCTGTAAAACAAATATATTATCAACAGTACTCATGTGCGCTCTAAATCCAGCTTGTGCTTCAATAAGAACACTGTATGTTTCTGCCCACTCAGATAATCTATTGTTCAATATACGTGTAAATAATTTACCCAAACAGCTTAATAACGTGATACCTCGGTAATTTTCTACATCATTAATACTGCCCTTTTTGTGTAAAGGAATAACATACCCTTCTGACCAGACCTCTGGAAAATAACCAACCTCAAACACTTTATTAAACAATTTGCAAATAACTGGTGATAAAATAGTTTTACCATGAATGAAAAATTCATTTAATAACATGTCAGGCCCAGAGGACCGATTTGAATTTAGTTGCTTAATTGATTTTTCAATCTCATCCACAGTAAAATATACATTCAACTCTTCAAACATGATATTAAATTCGTTATTTTCATAACGTTCATTAAAATGTAAAATATCTTCATCTGGAGCATAGAATTCATCATCTGGACTATTGACTGCTTTAAAATATTGTTCAAACGCAGATAATGGTATATCTGTACGCTTAAGTCCTGATGATTCTTTTAACATATTCCAATATAACTTTGCATTTTTATATCTTGCGTTTACAAAAGTAGCTGTTTTGACTCGATCATACTCCGTCTTACAATATCTAACAATATATTTATAGTGTGACCGAGCTTTAACCATATTAATTCTATTTATGTCGCTTTTATTTTCTCTATATTTATTTAACATTTGAAAGAAATAAAACTTGCTTTCATGACATTCATCATTATACCATGGGTTTTCTTTTGCATTATTAAATACGGGAGCATCAGCTTTAACATTGTCGTTATAATTAAGTTTGCGTTTAAAAATTGGTGAAGACACATCTTCAATAATGGCATTGAAATCCTGAATGCATGAATTAATATCCTCATTAGTCATACAATGTTCTAATTTGCCATCTAACAATCAAATTATCATTTATGTCTGCTTTACTGAAACTCTCAATAAAAACATTTTTGTCATTGTTGCTCCATACATACTTATAATTTAATCGTTCATAATCATTGTTGATGGGCGACGCCTCTACGTTTGGTTTAGAAAAATCTAAGGAGCATGTTACTAAACAATGGTCCGACAAAATATTTGGTTCGCCAACTTCGAACTCACTTACATGCGAAAATAGATTTTGTGAAGACAACACATAGTCAACTAATGAACTTTCCCTACTACCAACAAATGTATAGCGACCAATCCCTTTATCATTACCAAATCTACCGTTTAAAATACGTAAAGAACTCTGTTTGCATAAGTCTAGTAGCAGTAACCCATTATTATTAACATGACCTTTATCCTCAGAAAAACGTAACAATTCAACATCAGAAATATAATCATCAGGTAGCATATGCATATATACATTGTTATCGTTTATGACGTAATCACAGTGTGTGGATGTACGACTGTTAAAGTCACCGAGAATTAGCATTCTACACTCATTTATACTTTTATTTTCAATATATGCAATATATTCTAACAAACGATCAAAAATATTGGTTTCAACCATTGCCTGGCGGCTGCTGTCATCGGGTAATACATAGGTTAAGCAAACATATAAATCACTACTCAAAGATAATCTTTGACCCTCAATTTTGACCCAGATAATATCATCATCGCTGACAAATACCAATGTGTCCTTCGAAACAAACTCGTGTCTAATGTATACTGCTATACCGCCCGAGTTACGCTTACATGATTTCTTATTCTCAGTCCTATGTAACACGAAACACTCAAAACTATCAACATTAACATCGGAAAATTCATCGGTCCAAGTTTCAGTGAGCAATACTATATCGTTCGATTTAAAAATTGCATCTAGTTCAATACTTTTCAGTTTATTCGTTCTCTTTGTAATCAAACCTTGAATATTCAAAAGCGCAAAACGCAGCTTCACCTTCTCAGCGTCCACCTATTTATGTTCAGATTTGTCATGGTTATTACTCCCAACTGTTTGGCTAAATATAGAAATCCGTGGTTCCCGCTCGCGACTTATTGACTCGCTTAACTCTTTCTTATTATATGGTTTAGCTGAACTTGACCGTTTTGTACTTCTGTTCGCTGCACGTGAAACATGGGATCGTTCCCGTCGCTCAGTTGGTAGCGTCTCCGTAATAATCAGATTCTCAACATTGTTCACATGTGAAGGCACATTCACGGGTGACCAGGATCTAAATATAGTTGGCTGTGTTTGATCTGGTTGGATATATGAACTTGTATTCCGAGACGGATTAATGCCGGGATTAATGACGTCAGTGTTTACCGGATCCAATAACGGTACTCTGGTATCAGGTAGACATATATCGTTTTGTACACAAGGCTTAGTACGTTCCGTATCACACGTATTACTGCTGCTTACACTGTGAATCGACGCGTTGTGTAATTCCTCGTTGGTCATATCCGTTACTTTATCGCGTGTACAATTTGAGCTGTGGTCATCATACCGGTCGTCTGTATGGGTATGTGTACGGATCTGGGACATAATTGGACTGTTATTAATATGTGCGAAATCAACAATGCGATTATTGCCGATGACCTTGAACCAATCGGGGAATTCGTCTCTAACCACCCGTCCGTCTATTGCTAACCTGGCTGGATACAGTATTTGTACTTTTGACCGCTGATTTTGTGATTTAAGTTCCTTGAATCTTGGCCATAGTCTCTTGCGCGCGTCTTGAATTTCTCTGGGCATGTCATGATCAATAGAAATCTGCGTGTTTTTCAGTTTATAGGCATTGCCCATGATCCTCTCAGCGTCCCCAAAATCTCTAAAATTCACAATAATCGGCCTTCTCGGATGCTGGTGCTCACGCTTACGCGGCCCTAACCTGTGCGCACGTGTGATATACATATCATTGCCATTCAGATCAAGACGGTTCACTATAGCATCACGTATGAGCAAGAAACAGTTTTCATTATTGTTCTCTGCAATACCCCTGAATATGAGGTTGTTCCTTCTCGAACGAGCTTCTAGGTCAATCGACTTGTATGATAATGTTCTTAAAAGATCAGTGTTTCTGTTGGTTACGTCAATTACATGTTCCACTTTTTCACAAACGTTTTTCATACAGTTTTGAAAATGTAACATACCTCGATTGTAGTCATCCTGCCCTGATTTAATTGTCTGTAACTCTCCAAATATTCTCACTAATTTATCATCCATTGAACTACTGATAAACTGCTGTTTAAAAGCACTCACATTTTGCCCATTGTTTGACCGTCTATTTACTACTGTTTGAAATCCATTTCCCGCCATGTCCTCACACAAAGGCGAATAGCGATTTTCGTTTTGAACATCTAATCCAATATTTGAAGCCATACTTCTGTAATTATTTTACTCAAATATATATTAACACCTCCAAGAACTTGTAAACAATCACTTTTATCTGTTCATTTCGTAATTTGCGTTAAATTTTCAAAATATTCACGGAGCTTAGAAATTCACACCTACACTGTCCGCCATTATACACTTAAATAGTACACTGTTTATCAAGATATACGTTTAATCTAAGTTTGAGTTCTAGCTATAAATGCTATTACCACAATATACTCTATGCTAAAAATCTAGCGTAATGTCAAATTTGCAAACAACTTACCAGATGTGAATGGCAGTTCATGTTGAAAGAAGGTGTGAGACACACTGGGTATTTTCACAGACCTAATAACAAACAGATTGGACACTATGAAATTATCTAAATTTCACGTAGCACAGTTCAAAGATTTCACAAATTATTTCCCTATTTTAAACACAAATATCATGAAGAGTTTTGTAGATAAAAGTTTCATTCATGCCAAAAAAAAATTTTTTTCCAATGGTAGTATTTTTCTTTCTCTTAAATTTAGAGGAAAAGAGGAGTTTGAAGGATATATAACATATAATATATATAATCTTGATTTTTAAGAGAAAAGCAAAAAATTATCACATTTTTAACTTTAAACATCTTTTTATACAATTTCTTATTTTCAAAATAAGCATAAATTATTATAATCCCATTTTGCTATTCACTATGAACCTTTTGAATGTGTTCTCATCAAAATCAGTGAATAACTGAGAGAGGAGATAGAAGGAAAAGTTAAGGTGCCGCGTGGTTTTGGTTACTTCATTGGTTAAGATAGGAAGTTTCCTATCTGTTTATTAATATGTCTGTGGTATTTCATATCATTTGAAAATAGAGCAGATTCGCATAAAAATAATAAGGTAGATGTATGTTGGGGAGAGTGGAGTGCAGACACCCATTTAAGAATGCAGCAGATTGTAATGGCCCTAAAAGGATTCTGTAATTAACGCATTTTGGCAATACGCAGGCACAGGTTGACAGAGATTTTTGAAAGTATTTGCCTCAGTTTGTAGGAGTAACAGGAAAAGCTATAATAACCTCCAAAAATGGGTAATTAACAAAGTCTGTGTTTACGCTCAACCGACGTTAGTCCTGTATTAAAAAAATGCATCGAAAAGATAATTTTATTAAACGTATTCGTTTAAGTGGTCAGTTGTGTCTTAACTTCTTTTTGTTTCGTCTGATTTTAAACCTCCAATTTCCATGCATGCATTTTAACTTACCGCCAAACATTTATATTTTTTGCGAATATGGAGATAGCTATATGCCCGCTCCACGTTTTTGGCAGGGCAGACACATATGGCTTATTTGACTTAACACTATAATTGAGCCCTGAAGCATTTTATCAAATTTATTTCTTTTAAAGTTCTGGTTGTCCAAAAACAAAGGTGTTTTTTTCCATTTCGATCACCAAGTTAATGATGGTCCGTTTATTCACCTCTTCATAGGTTTGTGAGGGTCGGGGTGGACCTTTCTCTACAAACCTTACTAAAAAATACATGTTATATGCGTCAAGTTTATAGAAGCAAATGTACAAAATAGGCTATTTATAAAAGAGGATTGACCAATGCATATTATATTCAGAAACGGTAAAAATGGGGGTCTTTTTCCTTACATTGATAGATGTAACATATTATATTTCTGATTTAAAGCTACAAAGGGTGCCACACTGCAGTCCAAGGGTGTTTTAAAAACTGGATGCAGTTTAATCATCAACTAGTATGACGCCAAAAAAATAATTGAAGTTGTTAAATAATTTTATTATTAAGAATGATTATAAACATTTTATAAGAGAATACCGTTAGGTGGGCGCTACCGGTGCCACTATAAACTTGTGAGAAAGGAATTAATAAATGTAAAGCTTTTTTTTTTTCGAAACAGAAAATCCAGTGTACTACAGTGTCAATACGTATATAATTGTAATACACACATACTTTTGATGTTATCAAAAAATCAAAACATTGGTTGTGTGATTTGTGCTTTTTAACTTTCATATTTTCGTTTTTGGATTTTTTTATTAATAATAGTCCATATTTAATATAACATAGTAAGTCATTTATCAGGTAATTGTTTAAGGATATTTTTTTTCAAAGGAGATACAAAAACTTCCAAAAAAAATTATTTTCTAAAAAATAAAGGGGGCGGGGAGTTGATTAAGAAAGGGCAAGACACAGGCAAGGCGTGTTATTTGTCATTACCGTTTTCCAGTATGTAAAGGTTTAGGTTTAGTTTGTTTGCTAGTGGTTGATACTAAAAAAAAGAAAGAACAAACTGATGATAACAGAATAAAAAAATCTCTGTACTCCAGTTCCACAGATGGCAAGGTATTGACTCCACATGGCTTCGAACTTATTTATTTAAATTTTTATATGCTATTATTTTTTCGACTTTGTATAAAGATGTATTATACGTTTTAAAAAGGTTAAGCTGTGGAATTTGACGTCGCATCTTGTTTTGATAAATATAAAACTTGGCTTGCATGATGCTTTTACTCAAGACTTTGACTAATTTACTATTTCCAAATAAAATATCTGTTTCTGTCCAAATTACATTTTTCTGTAATATAATCTTTG
Source organism: Cyrtodaria siliqua (assembly GCA_037043455.1). NCBI lineage: Eukaryota > Metazoa > Mollusca > Bivalvia > Adapedonta > Hiatellidae > Cyrtodaria > Cyrtodaria siliqua. The sequence goes on from JAWPHD010006007.1 coordinate 43,696, forward strand.
AGTTTTAACCAGAATTCTTTTATATTCCATATTCCATATGTCCAAAACAGATGTTGGACAGTTTCATGTGCATTATTGCAAAAGCTGCACACATTATTATTAATAATAATCATTTTTGGTAATAGGTGATCTGTTTCCAAGTATCCTATGGTTAATTCTACATTGGAACCAGAGTAATTTGGAACCTTTTGTAATTGTATAAGGCAAGGCATATACTCTTTCAAATTCAAAATGTTGATCCTAATAACTAATAACTAGGATTAGTGGTCGTATGGGGTTTGGGCTTTTACGGGTTAGATGCACAATGTGCAATTTAGCCAAATAGTTCCTGATAGCAGTTATAATGCCTTCATTTTCAAGAAAGTTAGACTGTATATTATAGTGTTCGTTAACTTCTATGAATAAAGATTTCCATTTTTGTTTAGAATTTCGTTGAAAAAAACACAGTGTGCCGCTCAGTAATCGTGCCAGGTTCCCCGCCAGGAATCGAACCCTGATCTCTTTTTCGGAACAAAAGCATACTTCCTTGCACTACAGAGATTTTCCCAACAGCACAGAGTGTACACATAAATCAGCCGACACTAATTTAAATTTAGATTTAACATATTTTACTGCAAATAAACTACAACATATATTTACGAATCTCCTAGCTAAACCTGCAGGTTATGCTTTTAAATTCCAACATTTCAATTAAAGAGAAACCCCGTAAATACAACAATTCGGCGAATTACCAGTCCCTTGCAAATGTATCTAAAAATGCACATGCATAACCCTCATTGTACTTAAAATACCTGCCAGCTTTTATAATTTTCTATTAATAATTACAGTGACCTTTACCTTCGACCAAACAACCTTAATAATATTCCAAGGATCCTTTCAATGAGCCGCACATTCTGCTGAAGTTATGTAAAATTACTGAGCAGAAACCAATTTCTATATATAGTAACAGTGACCTTGAATTTTGCATAAATGAACCGAAAAACAATCCTTTGACTACTTCTCATGAGAGGCACCTTGTGGTGAACCCTATTCAATCGAAAAAGGGCTAACACTGTTGTAAAATGACTAATATAAATGTCAAGTTTAATCGAATAATGTTCGTAGTATTTCTTTACATAGTATCATAAACTTACGTATTAGCACTATTTGACGTGGTATGTATCGTATCCCCAAATACCTTATGAAGTATCATTACCGTACGTAATAGCATTACCTTACGTCGTATCATTACCTTACGTCGCATTATTACCTTACATAGTATCATTATTTTACGTATTATCATTACCTTACGTAGAATCATTATTTTACGTAGTATCATTGCCTTACGTAGTATCATTACCTTATGTAGTATCATTACCGGACGTAGTATCATTACCTTACGTAGTATCATTATTTTACGTAGTATCATTACCGGACGAAGTATCATTACCTTACGTAGTATCATTATTTTACGTAGTATCATTACCGGACGTAGTATCAATACCTTACGTAGTATTATTACCTTACGTAGTATCATTACCTTATGTAGAATCATTATTTTACATAGTATCATTACATTACGTAGTATCATTACCTTACGTAGTATCATTACCTGACCTAGTATCATTACCTTACGTAGTATCATTACCTGACGTAGTATCATTACCTTACGTAGTATCATTACCGGACGTAGTATCATTACCTTACGTAGTATCAATACCTTACGTAGTATCAATACCTTACGTAGTATCAACGTAGTATCAATACCTTACGTAGTATCAATACCTTACGTAGTAGTATTACTTTACGTTACGTTACGTAGTATCAATACTTTGCGTAGTATCAACGCAGTATCAATACCTTACGTAGTATCAATACCTTACGTAGTATCAACGTAGTATCAATACCTTACGTAGTATCAATACCTTACGTAGTAGTATTACTTTACGTTACGTTACGTAGTATCAATACTTTGCGTAGTATCAACGCAGTATCAATACCTTACGTAGTATCAATACCTTACGTAGTATCAACGTAGTATCAATACCTTACGCAGTATCAATACCTTACGTAGTAGTATTACTTTACGTTACGTTACGTAGTATCAATACTTTACATTACATAGTAGCATTACCTTATGTAGTATAATTATGTAGAAGTTTACCTTACGTAGTATCATTACCTTATGTAGTATAATTATGTAGAAGTATTACGTGACGTTACGTTATGTAGTATTTTTACTTTACATAGTATCCTTTCTTTACGTAATATCAATACTTTACGTATCATTAATAACATATAGTAGTAGTAGTATTCACATGAATCACATGACCTGGTAATACGTAAATAACTTTCTAAATCAAATCCTCAACATGGCCTGGTAAAATATAAAACAGACTTCAATATCGAATCAACAATATGACCTGGTTATGCACCACGTTACATCAATCATATGGCGTGTCAGTGAGTGAAATTATATCAATAGTTACTATATTAATTGAGACAAGTTACAGACATAATTTATTTTACGGCCTTTAATTCATTCTCTTTCTTAAGACGAATCGGCCTCCCGAGACACGCTCTTACAAACAGATCGATTCTAGCTGATGATTTGCACTAAGGCTGAGTTTGTTAAAAGCTTGTAACTGACTTTGTTCAAGTTTAATGTACATGTCGCTATTGTATAGGCTACTAGATTCATTCAAAACATGTGCAATCAGAGTAAGAAAAGATGCAATCAGAGAGCTAAGAAATAGAGATTGGCCACTTACTCAAATCTGCCATAATCTCTTATGACACATGGTAAAACTGCCAAATCTTGTTCATTTTCTCTTCTTATTTAAGACAGAAAGAACATAATGATATCACTACACACAGGATATAATTCTCTTTAATTTGAGACCAGCAGACTCCTGCTGTGAAAAATGGCGAATTATATACAGTGCCAGATTTCAGCAAAAATACAACAACATCAGGAAGTTTCCTAAAACTGGTCATATAGTCGGACTTTTTAAATAACATGTGTTGAGATATTTAGTCAACATAGAAATATGATGAATATACGACTACTTTCTAAACATAATTGTCTTTAATTTGAGACCATAAGTATGTAGACTGTTGCTTTAAGATACAGTTACCAATGAAAGTGCGTACGTGAAATTTCGAATTGTATCTACCTGAAAGCATGCGATGCAAATCTCTGGTTTATTACGACCCTAATGCAATTGACAACACGACTATCGGTTCCAATGGAAAGTCGTAACTCAATGTCTGTGGACATGAGCACCGTAGTGTCAAAACCCCACCACGTTTTAAAGTCACATACCGGACAACATATATTATTTTGAACTTTATCAACCAAGAGTGACAATAACCATGGAGATATTAACGTATTAAACGTTTGTTTTAATATAATTAAAGACGTTTTGAGATAAAATGGCTTATTTTATTCAGAAATGATGTCTCGTCTGCACTCGCGTGTTAAATGGACTATTCTATGGACCAATTTATTTCACATAAAAACAAAACGACTTTGAGTACAATTTTAACAAGCTTTTTGTATATAAAGCACACAATTTCTGCCATATAAGTATTCTTTCTAATATTATGTTCACATCAATAGCGTTGAATTATTGGCATGTACTATATGGTTGACATTGCTCGTGCCTGAAATACGTTTGTTTGTTTGTTTGTTTGTATGGTGTTTTACGTCACTTTCAACACATGTAAGGTTATATATGACGGTCGATATTTTGTGGTAGAGGCAGACCACCCAAATTTCCTGTGTAGAACCAGTACTGTACACCTCCCGCCATCCGTAAGAATCGACACTCCCTCACTTACACGTCTAGCTCCCAGTGGGAGTCGAACACGCAGCGGTGAGAGGCTAAGGTTTACAACGCAACGTCGTTAACCATTCGGCCACGGAGACGCTAAATACGTAGTTGGTTGAACAATTCACTTGACCATATTCCATCGATGTTGGTGGGATTTTTCTGTCAAATATGGCCGACCAATAGTCCTTAAGTCACACATCTTAACCCCGGGTAAGTCCATCGTTTACATCCACTTTAGCTCGGCACCTAGGTCGCATACTTCGCATCAAATGCTGTGTCCGGTACTGTGCTTCCCACCCATCTATAAGTTCCAGGATCAACTGTTGTCGGTTGTTGATAGGGCCATGAACTCGCTTGTAACTCTAGCTGAGTATGACCTATGTTGCTGGAATAACTTGACGTCGGCATGACGAGGTGAAACCGAGTCTCGTCCGCGAAGAGAACACATTTTCACTGTTGCGGTATATTATTGCGTTTATTTGAGACCATAAAACAAAATTCTAAACTAGACCTCAAGTCAGGCTCCTGGCATTCAGAGTATTGTCTTTAACTTATATTGGCGTTTATTAGTAGGGAGCGTTTGTACGGGGTATACGGTAACGTATGGTTTCAAAAATGAAAACTATTCGTATAACAACACGACAAAATAAAAACCATATTTCAAAAATGTACATAATGTAAACAGATTAAATGTCAAAATGAAGACTACGTAATGTATACTTACAAAATGAAGACTACGTAATGTATTCTTACAAAATGAAGACTAGCCGTAAAAGGTCAACATGAATACTAAATGTACATAATGTAAACATGCAGATTACATGTCAAAATAAATATATATAATTTATAATGTATACTTTCAAAATGAAGGCTAGCCGTATAGGGTCAGCATGAAGACTACATGACAAAATAAGTAATAGATAGAGTATAGTCTCATTGAGTAGACCAACGAGATGAGACCATACTCTATTTGTTTTGTAGCATGTCCATTTCAGCTCCCTGCCTTATCTAACTTCCAATAACTGGTAGTTGTATTACACCATTTATTCTGACAGGTGTTATTTTCAATTAAACAATTTACACCTGCGCTATAACAAAGAGAATTTTCAATGACACTGCTACAAATACTATTTAATGTATAAATCAAACTGAAAACTAATTGTTTATTGTGTTATTGTTTTAGCTCTTCAGAACCAGTATAACTTTCTACGCATGGGTCTCCTATCCCAGAATACACAGTTAAACGAGTTAATCAGGACATCCATGCGTCTGACAACATCTATAATGAAGACCGCACGTGGTGCACGAGGTGTTGGTGATGTCCTTGATCTCAGAGCTGACGTCATGAATGAAACGCTTCATAACATCACCAAATTGATGCCTGGTGGATTTGAGCACGGTGCATTCTTTGGCAAACAAACAGGTAAATGCTTCTCTTCTTTGCAGTGTCAATTTGAGCAGAAACGTGGATTTGAGTGCTGAATACAGGATAATAGCGAGGTTGCGTACACATAAAATCGATTTAAACAATAAGCAGTAGGCCTTATTGCCTATTGACTGTTCGAAGTCGGCAATCCTGTCTTCACCATTCGCTCTGTTGTATAGTGTCCTTTCCATTACGTATCTAATTTGCTCTTTGTTTGTGGTGCAGTGCGAACCTACGCTGCTGTTGCGTTTGGGTGCTGTGATTTCTATATAGGACCATTTTGCACATTAAAGGCATTTCGCGGTCCTATTGAGACAATGTTATAAATATCATATTAAATATAAAAATGATTAGTATGTTTAAAGAGACCGTTATTGATATTGTTAAGACAGATAGACAGATATTTTTTATTGATTTAAACTTTACAAGTTTATCATCATATACAATATGCAAACATTTATACGTGACAGAATAAACAAAACAAACAAACAACAAAAACATAATTTTGCACACTAGTTTCAAATAAATTGTATTATTGAATAATTTGAAATATTAAATAATTGAATAAAAATGTGGAAATGACACTGAACTTTAACTTACGCAAATTAAATTAAATATTAAATTAAAAAAAAAAAAAAAAAAATTTGTTCTCATTATCACAAAAGCAGTAACATAAATAATTAATTGATAATAGTTTTCATTCGAGGATAAACCTAGTTTTGATAAAACTAAAAATCATTACGAGAATCAAATGCTTCTTTTATAAACCAAGATAAATTAAACAACTCTTTCTTATTACTTGTTTTCATTAGCTCTATGAATTTTAAAACACTTGGACGTTTATAATAGTACTTTTTAATGTATTTTCTTCTTATATTAACATATACAGGACAAATCAAAACAAAATGGTATTCATCTTCAATGTCATTAGAATTACAAATGGTACAATAACGTTGGTTTCTTTCTAATCTGTTCTGTGCGTAGCGCCCAGTTTCAATTCGCAGTGAATGCGACGATAGTCTTAGTTTTGATAAAACAATTCGCAACTTATATGGCAAAATATCGAGATATGGTTCATATTCAAAATTGCCTTTAAAATGTAAATACATTGACAAAACTCTATTATTTACAACATCGCTGTTCCACTTTTGAACAAAACAATCGACTAAATATGAACAGTATGAAATGTTTTCAAAGGAACACTATTTGGATTATTCCAAACATAGCCAAAACCATACTCATTTAGAAGCTTTTTAATATTCCCAGCCCAACTATTACGCCAATTTTCTATGTTATTGACGGAATTATTGTAAATACTAGAAATTATAATATTGTCAGCGTTAACTGTTTTGCACCAATATTTAACGATTCTAACATAGCGCAATATATACAATGGATACCGCCCAAGTTCCCCGTAAATACCCGCATTGCTAGTAGAAGTCTTAACATTTAAAATATATTACAAAATTTTAAGTGAATCCTTTCAATTTCTTTCGACTTAGAAAACCCCCAGGCTTCGCAACCATAATTCAGAATGGATCCAACAAAGGAGTCGAATAATTGACACATTGTCTTCGGTTTAAAATTAAACTTCTTAGTATTAGCAATTAATATATGCAAAGCCTTTAAACCCTTCCCTGCTAAACTTACTTGATTTAAAACAAATGTTCCGGTATAATTAAAAATAACTCCCACATAATTAAAATCGTTAACTATTTCTAAGAAGTTGTCATTATATGTCCATGACTCATTTTGTCTTAATTGGCCCCTTTTGCTAAAAAACATAATTTTGGTTTTGACGGAATTTACTTCTAATCCCCATTTATTACAATAAGCTAGTAATAAATCTAAATTTTGCTGCAAATCATCAGGTGATTTTCCAACTAAAACCATATCATCTGCAAACAGTAGAAGTATAAGAGTAATATCGTCGATAGTAAGACCTGAACTAATATCATTTTGTAAATATAACTCTAAATCTTCAACGAAAAGGGAGAAAATTATCGGGGAAATTACCTCCCCTTGCCTTAGACCGATTGAACATTCGAAAAAATCTGAATAACTATTGCAACTTTTAACACAAGATTTTACTTTAGAGTACATGTCTCTTATTATTCTAAGTAGCTTTCCATTTATGCCTATTTTATAAAGTTTTAGCCATAAGGCATTCCTATAAACGCTATCAAAAGCTTTTTTCAAATCAAGAAATGCACAATACAATCGACCTTTCTCATTTAATATCTTGTAAATAACAGATTGTAATACAAAAATTGCATCGATAGTTGAACGACCCGACCTAAAACCAAATTGGGCGTCTGATATAATATTATTATCTTCACACCATTTACTTATCCTTTTATTTAAAATACCGGTAAAGATTTTGGACAAACAACTAACAATAGTTATTCCTCTATAATTATTTACGTCGTCAGGGTCGTTCTTCTTAAACAAAGGTATAATAATTCCCTCGGTCCATTTTTCTGGAAAATATCCGGAGTTTAGTACAGCATTAAATAAATCAACAAGATCCGAGGAAATGATATCTACTGATTCGAGAAAATATTCATTCATGACAAAGTCTCCAGAAATTGACTTATTTCGCTTCAAAGAACGAACAACAGATTCTACCTCAGCAATTGTTATAATTTTATCCAATTCTTCAAACTTACAACTGTTTTCATTAAAATCATGCTGCTGGCAGAAAGATTCTGCTTCATCATTTTCTACTTGAAAAATCTCCGTTGACAACTGAGAAAAATAATTATAAAATCTCCCAAGACTTATGTTTTCACTCTTCGATTTATTTTTTCGTAAAAATAACTTCCAAAAATCTTTAGGCTTCTTAAGGAGATGTGTGTCGAGCTGCATCCTCATACCATTAACGTGCGCCATAGAGCATGAAAGGTGATAAACCCAGACCCATCCTCTGCCGTTTCGTATCACGGGAGACCAAACACACTGTTCTGAAGGAGAAGAAAAAGCTACAGGACAGTGAAACATATAAGCGTATATTCTAGCAGCGGCATTATAGACCTCGGGCAGCAAAAGATGGCGTTAATATGACAAAGGTTTCAATAAATGTTTTGTTTGGAAGTGGAGCGTATGTTACTATGTAATAGATAGAGTCTGGTCTCAGTGAGTTGGCTTATTTAAACACCGAGATGGGCGTAGCCCATCGAGGTGTTTAAATAACCAACGAGCTGAGACAGACTCTATCTTTTTTGTAGCATGGTGTACTTAGTAAGACTGTGACGTCATAGTGACCGTACTCTAAATTCCAATATCCGGTAGTTGTAGTATGGTATAACCACGCCCCTTTAGTTACATTAATTTAAAAGATTTAATGCTCTGCATTCATCAAAGGATTTGTCACCGACCATGCTACAAAAATAGATTGTAATATCTAGTATTGCTTGGGGTTCATTTACATGTTACACTTCGAATTCGCTGTCTTTCTTCTTCTTCTTTTTTTAATTCCAAACCCTGTATTAGAGGTATCGTTCTTCTTCTTCTTTCTTTTTTTTTTATGTTTTTTTGTGTATATATTTTTAATTATTTGTTTTACTTTAAAATCTTAAAATCCTTTATTGGGGATCGACGACTTTACAGTCCACTTGAAAGAATGCATACTTTCAAATTACCTTGCACGAGTAAAATACTGCGGGATTGCAGTAAAATAAGGCGGGATTGTGTTTTAAAAATCTGAGATGTGACCGCTCTTGGAATCGAACCCGAGACCTTTTGAAAGAGTCGTAAAGAATGCTAACCATTCGGCCACCGCAACTTTATTTCATTAAATATGTGTTGATAATGTTACATGTATAAACGGTTAACGCGCTGCAATCCGTATCCATATTGCTAATTTTAAATTAAACTACAGTGCGAGTTACTGACTAAGACACATTCTACGCATGTTCAACTATGGCGTAATAATAGAGCGCCCGACTCGCATGTCAAAACTCCGACCGGTTCATACTAAAGACTTCATAAAAATAGTACTTGTAGCTCAATTGCTTGACGCTCAGCATATAAAAGTCAGTGCTAGGACTGGTCGACCCGGTATCTGAAAAAAATGTGATTGGGTGGGGTATCAGCGGCATGGTTTTCTATTGTGGCAGTACTGTAAAGTTGAGCATGCGTTCTAATGCAGTATTTAATGACAGCAATGTCCATGGAATTGTTTTAAGAAAACATATAGCCTTATAACCAGATAACCATACTCCATTCAATTTAATGCTTCTTTTTCAAATGTTCAGACGTTTATTTGTTTAGTTTCTATTTTCAATGTTACTCACTTGAACATGCCACCTTACATGTCCTGACTATTTACATGTATTAAAAATAGAAGTAAACAATTTACCAAGAACAATTTACCAAGATAGGTCAAAATGATAATGCCCCTATAGTTATCAGGATTTGCGATACCCTTATTTTTATAAACTGGAAAAATGTAGCCTTCAGTCCATTTCTCAGGGATAAGACCAGTGTCAAGGAAACATTTAATTCCTAAATTAAAATCGCATGCTTTTGAAGACTTTATTTCTGACTATGAATTTCTGGAAAGTATTTATAGGATCAAACACCATTTGCGGACGAATTTATGACAGTTATAGAACAATGGACTTCCTGCGTCGTCTATTTTAAAAACGTTACAAATACTTCTGCGAATGCCAAACAAGGTCAGTTGTGCTGCTGCTATGATTTTCACTGTATGCTGGGTGAACCTGCTAGAGCTAGGCTGTTCCGCTCTCCAATGTTAAGTATGTATAGAGAGTGGGTATTGCTCTGCGTGATGACGGAAGATAAGAAAGTCACCGTGGAGCCGCCCGACGACCTTTCCAAGCTCGGCTTGAATGAAGTAGATTATAAAGAACTTGGCCTTCACTTCCTCAATCTATTTGACCACCCATGAGAGGAGAAGACGAAGTTAAACATGGAGCCGCCTTGCTGCAGTTGTTTTAAAATTATTGACTTTTTTTATTTTGAAGACTTTATTTCTGACTATGACTATATATGTCTGTGCGAAACTAAGATTGACACTGTAAACATTCCTAACTATACACATTTTACTCTCAATAGGGTTGTTTTGAAAAAAAGAATTTCAGACGGGTTGGTGTTGCTTGTCAAAAATTGACATTTTAAAAGGTGCTTGATGTACTATGGTTTTAAGTTAAACAACTTGAGGACACTTTATTTGGTGCTACCTATAACTCGGCCGACGGATCCAATATAGAACTATTGACTACTTTGATATTATTGACAAGATATTTTACTCTTTGTTTTAACTACAAATGAAAATTTGCAAATATGCTTAATTGGTGACTTTAATGCCCGAACAGCTGAAGCTGGTGATTATACAACACTTGCTACATATTTATTAAACTCTTTAAATACTGTTGCTACTTTTTTACAGGATTAGCAAATCTAAAATTGATGTTGTAATCAATTAACCAGATGGCAATTTAAATATAGATAGTTGTCTTAGATCCATATGGAATAAGGAAAATGCCTTGGCGTTTCATGAGAATATTGATATGAATAAGTTACGGAAATATGCGAAAGCCTGGGTAATGTATTATCAACTGTTATTGATGTAAAGGATATTAACTCTTTGGTTAATGGTGTCAATTCTTTACTCATTGATGCTGCCGACAAATCTGGTATAAATATTATCAATGTAAAACAAAATACAAATAAAATGCAAATAAACCATGGATAAATCATGAGTGTAAAGTACTCCGTAAGGACTACCACAAAGCAAAACACTACAAGTGGCGTGTGAAAACTACCGAAAGCAGAACAAATATGGTTCGATGTAGTCAATTATATATATATAAAGCAATTTACAAACAATTCAGATTATATATATATATAGAGAGAGATAACCTAATTAAAGAAATAAGAAAACGTGAAACTTCAGACCCAAAGACTGATAGGTCGATAATAAATAAAAGTACAAACACAATGCATAAAGTAATAAATGAAGTTTCTTTACAGTCCTTTTTAGAATATTTTAAGAATTTAAATGATAGTGAACAAGGCACAGACTTCAATGAAATACCTACCGTGCCTATATCTCATTGTAGCTTTGAGCTAAACAGACTTATTGACAAAAAAGATGTGTTAAAAGCAATTGGGTCATTAAAAATAGTAAAGCGTGTAGTGGTGACATGATACTAAATGAATTTCTCAAAGCAATGAAAGATCAATACACGAATTTGTTTCATATCACCTTGACACTGGTCTTATCCCTGAGAAATGGACTGAAGGCTACATTTTTCCAGGTTATAAAAATAAGGGTATCGCAAATCCTGATAACTATAGAGGCATTATCATTTTGAGCTATCTGGTAAATTGTTCTTGGTAAATTGTTTACTTCTATTCTTAATAACCGGTTAAAAGAATATTTTGAATCTTCTGGCATTCTTGGTGAAGAACAAGTTGGTTTTAGGAAGCACTGTAGTACTGCTGATCATGTATTTAATTGGAAATTTCTTTTTGATTTATACTTGTGTAAGAAAAATGTTGTACTGTGCTTTTATTGATTATAAAAAAAAGCTTTTGACTCTATTTATAGAAATGCCTTATGGATATAACTGCTGCGAAGTTCCATTGACGGTAAATTTTAATTGTAATGAAAAACATGTATTAACAAGCAAAATCCTGTATTTAGGTTGATGGATATTTTTTCAAAGTAATGTTGCTGTTCGTCAGGGGGTAAACATATCACTGGACTATTTGTTTCGCTATTTTTGAATGATTTGTCTGACTTTATTACTCCTTTGATGGGCTAGGTCATATCACCGATTTAGTTCATGCAGCTCGTGATACGTCATAAAAAAATTGTCAAATTATATTCTGCTGTTGTACGAAGATGATACTGTTATCTTAGCAGCATCACCAGAACAAATTCAGGCGGCTTTGAATGGTATGTTCTTATACTTCAAAACTTGGAATTTAGCTATTAATCCTAGCAAAACGAGAGTTGTAATTTTTAGTAAATCCGAAATTAAAGATATTCCTGTTTTTGTGTATGATGCACATCCAATAGTGGTTGATAACTTGATACAGAGTTTAACTATTAGAAATTATCTTTAATAGCCGTGGTCATTTTTTCAAACGAGATCTCGTTTGGTAGATCAAGCTAAAAAAGCAACCTTTTCGATTTCTAAAAATGTCAGAAAACTGGGTTTACCAATAGACATTCAGCTTAAACTATTTGATATATGGTAACTTCTAGAATATTGATAAAATTGAAGGGTTTTATGTTAAATACTGTAAATCCATTTTGAAATTTAAGCGTTGTACACCTAAAGCATTGTTTATGGTGAGCTAGGCAGGCTTCCATTAAATATTTTCTTTAAGGTCAAAATGATTAACTGTTGGGCCAAAATGTTAACATGTAAAGAAGGTAAAATATCAACATACTTCACAGAGTATAACATTATTTTGACTAAGCTGGAGTATACCATTCTCAATGGTTAAATAGTATTAGAACAACATTGGACAATTGTGCTTTATTTGATATCTCGACAAACCAATTTACACAAATTAGTAATGCAGTGTCATTAAAAATAAGGTTAATGAAACTCTCAAAAATCAATATATTCAATATTGGAAATCTTACAGTTGATAAACAGAATAAATGCATACATTACAGAATGTATAACGAATATTTTAAACTTCAGAAATATTTATTTTAAGTCCATCGCTTGGCTCTTTTTATTGTTGGTTTAGGTGTATGAACCACAGAATGTCGATTGAATATGGACCATTCTCATTACCTGGTCCGAGTATTAACGTTCATACCCCCCCCCCTCCCCCCAAGCCCCACACCCACCCCACCCCACCACCAACCCCTTCTCCAAGAAGCGAAAACGGGTTTGGCTGGGGTATGAAATAAAACCTACATTTCGGCTTTAAAAGTTTGCATATTGTAAAATTAAAACATTTAATAGGTAATTTTAAACAGGTTATCGCATTTGTTCGGTAAACAAATGTTTTAAACATGTTTTATTGTCGAAATATCCGTTATAATATCCTGCTGATATAAGTTTTCCCATCGCTTAATGGAATTAAGTCGGGACTACGTAATGTTTAAAGTAGGAAATGCATTGTTTGCGATTCTGATGCAGTGGGTGATGAATTTTATTACTTATTCAATTGTGCTTTTTTAAGGTCATGCGAAAACATTATTTGCCTCATGATAGCTTTAAAAAAAAATCGAATATAGTGATCTGATGAATAGTGCTGACGCTAATATTTTTACCAGACTTACCATTTTTTGTAAAAGAAAAATAGTCTCTCATTATGATTATTATGGGAAAAAGTTGCTATATGATCTCATTTTGTTTTTGTATTGTTATAATTGTGTTGTTACTGTTAACTTTATTATGTGTAACATTTCACATTCCCCTCCTGGGGATTTGAACACAAACAACTGTCAAACTAATTGCGTTTACCACTATGCATGAGAAATTGATGGTAACAGTTTCTCAATAGGACGAAAAATGGCTTTAAAGCTACTACAGCTGTATAAATTCAAGTTTGTGATACATGGCTGTAAGACTTTAAAAATGGAGTAGTCACTTGTAACCCTTGCCTGACGAGCAAATAATGGGTAGTGCTACGACTGATTGACCAGTGTCAGAATAATGTGACTGGGTTGGTGGGGGTATCATGTCTACTACGGCGTGGTATTCCAGTGTGGCAGCACTATAAAGAAACCATTGAGTTAGCTGCTTCATGTAGACATATCATCACATCACACAACACACAGATAAAAGTCCAGACATTGTGCCTATAATCGTCGAGTAGGACGCCTGTCGTAGGTGGAGGGACTATAATCCTTAGAAATACACACACACACACACCCAGGACATCATGTTTAATCCGTCATTCGTTGTAGCAACATAGGTATAATAAAAACATCACTGTCATAATCATTCAACGGGATTAGAACTTTAATATATTTATTGTTAGGTACGGAATATATTTATTGTTAGGTACGGAATATATTTATTGTTAGGTACGGAATATATTTATTGTTAGGTACGGAATATAGGTATGACTATCAAAGGTATAAAGCATCGTCATTGTTGCATACTAGAGCTACTCTGCATGTTACTGCACTAAAGCAGCGTGCGGTCTCACATATTAAAAATCCTAAGTTTGCACGTTACTTCACTAAACCAGCGTGCTCACATACTAGAACTTCTTTACACGTAAATGCAATAAAGCAACGTGCTATCACATACTTTTACACGTAACGGCACTAAAGCAGCGTGCAGTTTCATATACGAGAACTGCTTTTCATGTACACGTAACTGTATGGGGCGCCGTATTACTTTTTAATACCATTTGGTGATATCACCTATTCGAATCGGTGATATAGGTGATATCACGCATTCAAATAGATGATATCACCGATTCATTCTGAATGCGTGATATCACCTATTGAATGGGTGATATCATCTATTCGATTCAGTGATATCACTCATTCGAATCAGTGATATCACTTATTCAAATTGAATGAGTGATATCATCCATTTCAATAGGTGATATCACTGATTCGAATCAGTGATATCACCCATTCGTTTTGAAAGAGTGATATCACCTATTCGAATTAATGATACCCCTCATTGAAATAGGTGATATCACCCATTCAATAGGTGATATCACCTATTCGGATGAGTGATATCACTGATTCGAACAGGTGATATCACTCATTTAAATTTGAATCATTGATCTCACCTATTCGAATGAGTGATATCATTGATTCGAATAGGTGATATCATTCATTCAAATAGGTGATATCACTGAATTGTATTAAAAAGCAATACGGCGCTTCGTATAACTGCACCAAAGCAGCGTGCAGTTTCACATAAAAGCACTACTCTACGTAACTTGTCTAAAGCGACTCACTTGTGCAACGCTATAATCGCAGAAGTGCGGTGCTTCATTGTGTAATGCGCTTCAGTAGAACCATATGAGTTCCCTATGGACATTACTGCAATGTTTATGGCGACATACTATTAATCCGATTACGCTGTTTTCTAGTTACTCAAGTTTGAAGAATCGTGTAGTATTGATAAGGGAATACATTATAACACCAATACTGCCTTCTGTATTTATAAAGGAATATAATATAACGACAATACACATTTCTGTATTTGTAAAGGAAATGAACTATGAACGCGAATTACCATTTCTTTATATATAAAGGAATACATTATAACGCCAATACACCTTTCTCTATTGTAATAACACCAAAACCCATTTATTGATGAAGTTATCTATTATAACGCAAATTGATTACCCCTTTCGTTATTTAGTGTTTGCCCTACATTTTCCTCCAATCAGACGGTGAGGAATTTTAAACAAAATGGCGAACTTATTCATGTAAATTTCTAACGATCACCAATTTTAACCATTTAATCATTAAGTAATCGCTTACTAAATGGCACGCGCTTGTTTGGACACAAGGAGGCGGATTTAGTAGAAGCGCGAACGTGTTAAGAGGCGTGGTTTCGTAGAAGCGCGGGGAAAAAGTAGGGCAAACACTAAGTCAGTTTGAGGCTAAGAAGTGAAATTTTAACAATTAAGAAACCCCGGTCAATCGCTGCGCTCCTTCCCGTAGGGTTTCTTAATTGTTAAAATTTCACTTCATAGCCTCTAACTAATACTTATAGGCGAATATTCTATAACGCGTATATTCCTTTCTTTATTATTAAAGAAATATATTACAACGACAATACCACTTGCTGTATTTATTAAGGAATATATTGGATCGTCCATACAATTTTCTGTATTTATAAAGGGATACATTATGAACGACCATACCCATTGCTGTATGTACAAAGGAATATATTATAACGTCCATACCCTTGAGGCTATTTATAGAGCAATATATTATAACGCCAATATTCCAGGCAGTATTTATAAAGGAGTACATGATAACGCAAACACGCCTTGCTGTATTTATAAATGAATATATTATACGCCCGTATCACTTGTTGTTATTATACAGGAATATGTTATAACGCATGTAACCATTTCTGTATTTATAAGGGAATAATTACAAACTGCGAACAATACACATATTTAATGCATTCTGATTGGTTAGTCATTCTTAAAAGTGTCCTGTTATTTCTCAATAACACGTCAAAATAAAATAGTTCCAGTTGCGCAGGCGCAGACTAAAGTCGAAGCCCAACATTTGATTTGAGCGGCCAAAGGAAACAAAGTCGGACATTGTAAACTGATCAGTCTGCGAATTACTCGCAGGCTGATCTGAGTTTACAATGGACGCAAAGGCTATCTTCCGTCACTGATAAAAAACATTCGCTCGACATATGATTCCATTTATTGCAGTATTCTGTCCACAAGACCTGAAGAGTATAAACAAGAAGGGAACCAGCGTTGTCAGTGGTGTTGAACAAGGGACGTTGATGCGAGATCCATTTTCACCTAACAAAATGTGGGCCACTTATGGCTATACTAATATCAATGAGGTTATTCAGTATAATTCTCTCAAAGGTATGAACAAATGAATTAATGGTGTATATATCCATCTGTGTAATGTGAATACTTCTGTGTAATGTGAATCCTTCTGTGTAATGTGCATCTTTCTGTGTAATCTGCATCCTTCTGTGTAATGAACATCCTTCTGTGTAATCTGCATTATTCTGTGTAATGTGCATCCTTCTGTGTAATGTGCATTCTTCTGTGTAATCTGTATCCTTTGCTGTAATGTACATCCTTCTGTGTAATGTGCATTCTTCTGTGTAATGTGCATACCTCTGTGTAATATGCATCCTTCTGTGTAATCTGCATCATTTTGTGTAATGAGCATCCTTCTATGTAATGTGCATCCTTCTGTGTAATGTACATCCTTCTGTGTAATCTGCATCCTTTTGGGTAATGTGCATCCTTCTCTGCAATCTGTATTCATATGTGTAATGTGAATCCTTCTGTGTAATGTACATTCTTCTGTGTAATCTGCATCCGTTTGTGTAATCTGCATCCTTCGGTGTAATCTGCATCCTTATGTGTAATATGCATTCTTCGGTGTATTGTGCATCCTTCTGTGTAATGTGCATTATTCTGTGTAATGTGCATCCTTCTGTGTAATATGAATGCTTTTGTGTAATATTCATCCTTCTATGTAAGATGGAAACTCCTCCGTAATCTGCACCCGTCGGCGTAATTTGCTTCCATCCGTGTAATGTGCATCCTTCTGTGTAATGTGCATCCTTCTGTGTAATCTACATTCTTCTGTGTAATCTGCATCCTTCTGTGTAATGTGCATTCTTCTATGTAATGTGCATCCTTCTGTGTAATATGCATTCTTCTATGTAATGTGCATCCTTCTGTGTAATATGCATCCTTCTGTGTAATGTGCATTCTTCTGTGTAATCTGCATACTTCTGTGTATTCTGCATCCGTCTGTGTAATGTGCATCCTTCTGTGAAATGTGCATATGCATCCGTCTGTAATTTGCATCCTTCTGTGTAATATGCATCCTTTTGTATAATCTGCATCCTTCTGTGTAATGTACATCGTTCTGTGTAATGTGCATCCTTCTGTGTTATGTGCATCCTTTTGTGTAACGTGCATCCGCGTGTGTAATCTGCATCCGCGTATGTAATCTGCATCCTTCTGTGTAATGCACCTCCTCTGTGTAATCTGCATCCTTCTGTGTAATGTGCATCCTTCTGTGTAATGTGCATTCGTATTTGTAATGTGCATCCTTCTGTGTAATCTGCATATTTCTGTGTAATCTGCATCTTTATGCGTAATGTCCACACGTCTGTGTAATGTGCGTCCTTCTGTTTAATGAGCGTCTTTTTCTATGCATAATTCTGTGCTATGTGTATCCTTCAGTGTAATCTGCATCTGTTTTGTAATGTGCGAACACCTTGTAATGTTTATCCTTTTGTGTAATTTACAATCTTCTGTGTAATCTGCATTCTTCTGTGTAATGAGCATCCGTCTGTGTAATGTGCATCATTCTGTGTAATGTGCATCCTTCTGTGTAATATGCATCCGCCTGTAATATGCATCCTTCTGTGTAATCTGCATCCTTCTGTGTAATCTGCATTCTTCTGTGTAATGAGCATCCGTCTGTGTAATGTGCATCATTCTGTGTAATGTACATCCTTCTGTGTAATGTGCATCCTTCTGTGTAATATGCATGCGTCTGAAATATGCATCCTTCTGTGTAATCTTCATCCTTCTGTGTAATGAGCATCCTTCTATGTAATATGCATCCGTCTGAAATATGCATCCTTCTGTGTTATCTTCATCCTTCTGTGTAATGTGCATCCTTCTGTGTAATATGCATCCGTCTGAAATATGCATCCTTCTGTGTAATGTGCATCCTTCTGTGTAATATGCATCCGTCTGAAATATGCATCCTTCTGTGTAATCTTCTTCCTTCTGTGAAATGTGAAAATTCCGTATGATGTTCTTCCTTTTGTGAATTGTTCATTCGTCGGTGGTATGTGCATCCTTCTGTGTAATCTGCAAACTTCAGTTTAATCTACATCCTTCTGTGTAATCTGCATCCTTCTGTGTAATGAGCATCCATCTATGTAATGTGCATCCTTCTTTGAAATGTGCAAACTTCGTATGATGTTCTTCCTGTTGTGAAATGTGCATTCGTCTGTGTAATGCGCAAACCTCTTTTTATGTGCATGCTTTTGTGTAATGTGCATCCTTCTGTGCTATGTGTAAAGTTCAGATATTGTTCATGGTTTTGTATAATGTGCATCCTTCTGTGGAATGTGCATCCTTATGAATGTGCATCCTTATGTGTAATATGTATAGTACTGTGTTATGTGTATATTTCTATGTAATATGCATCCTTCTGTTTAATGTGTATCCTTCTGTTTAATGTGCTTCATAATGTGTAATACTTATATACATACCATCTTCTGCGTTTCGGGGCGTCCGTGGTCATGTGGCCGAGTGGTTAGAGTCTCTGACATGAAATCACTTGCCCCTCCTCGCTGTGGGTTCGATCCATCTTTATGTGGGGAAGCTATCCAGCTGGCTTGCGGAACGTCGGTCTTCCTCCACCAATGGAAGCTGGACAGTTGCCATATGACCTTAACTGTTGACGAGACTATAAATTCCAATTAAATTATTTTGCGTTTCAGGTTTGAAATTCGAGCTTGTCGACAAGAAATTCGAATTACCTTTTTCGTGTGTGGGAACGGGAAGCACAGTGTTTAAGAAAATTCTGTACTGTCAGAAAATGTTCACCAATAAAATTGTGAAATACAATCTCGAAGACTCTCGTTGGCTCGGCGAGAAACCACTAGATCACGTGGGAGTACACGATACATATCCGTACCAGTCCAAAAAGTTCAGCGACATAGACTTTGCTGTTGACGAGACGGGGCTCTGGATACTATATGCAACGAATGCTTCCAGGGGAAATATTGTTGTGAGCAAGTTGAATGAAGATGATCTCTCTTTCGAAAACACGTGGATAACAGATGTTCAAAAGAAAGATGTTGGCAACGCATTTATTATATGTGGGGTTTTATATGCAATGAATTCCTATGAAGATGTGCCGACATATGTAAAATATATGTATGACACGAATAAAGCAAAAGGTAAAATGCTCGGCATAAACGAATTGCCTTTTATAAATTCCCTCAGTGGAGATATAGCTAAGGTGTACTCACTGAGTTATAGCCCTTTGGATAAAGCGCTGTATGCTTGGAACAACGGACGTGTGGAGATATACCCAGTCTCATTTTCCCATGAAAACGAGCCATAGAACAATACTGTTGGAGACTAATATGAGAGTACAGACACTCAGTAAAAGTGGCCTACATAACAATGTTTATAATGACATGTACATATGGTGCCACGTGGATAACGACTTTTCACACTCAAAGCAGTGATACTGCATGTTTTACCGCGGACACATCGACTTGTCCCCGCGATTTGTTGAGATTTCACCCAACGCGGTGTCTATAAATTGTGTCCACCGCAATCAAAATATGGGACTCCCGGTCATCAACACGGTGTAAGCCAGTGAGAACTCGTGTTTTTTCACGGCAATTTAAATATTATAACAAACAATAAATTGCCTGTTGAAGACAATAAATTGCCTGTTGTAGATAATACATTGCCTGTTGTAGTTTTCCTGCGATTCGCTGCGAACTTAACACCGAAGAACACAGAGATCGCGACTGCATTTTGCAATCGCAGTGATAGGACGATCCCAGTGACATTTTGGGTGACAATCCGCAGTAAAATCGCGGCGATTTTCGGCTGTTACTAAAACAAATCGTCACGGTGACACTGCAAAAAAGTTGTAATGTAATCCGCATGGCACCATCTGTACCATTCTATACATACACCGGCTACGTCACAACTGATGATCAGAAGCGCAGCGAACCTGGCGGACACAATGCCATCTGTACCATTCGAAAGCTCATGTTGTCTCCATTAAGATGAGCGCTGTCATGGTCCTGAATTGTAGGTTTTTATTGTCTCTTGTATTTTTGAAAATCAGGTCAAACAGGACAATGGTAGAGGGAAACTTACGATGTTTTAAAAGCGGATATTTCGCTAAGAGTTTGTTATTACTGTTTAAAGGAGTAAACGGGGGAATCTTCTTTTGTTTGATTTTATAAATCATCTTTCTTTATTTTAAACATCCATTATATGTTGTATGTTATTTTATCCTATTTAAATAAAATCTTCGTTGCTCAAAATCTAAATACTGTCGAGGAAAGTCACTTTTCCTTGATAATCGAACTTTGTTTATCGTTCTTGCAGCAATCCCATTATGTAGTACTACACGTGTCACGGTCTTGGTCAATAAACGCTTTGCGCATCTGAATCACTGAGACATTTATTAAAATCTAAGTGTGGCATTAAAATCTAAGTGCAGCGGACAACAAACAAACAATTTTAAATTCTAACAAGCTTCACTAGAAACAATAAAGCATAAGAAGTGTGCTCACATTTGAAAAATTATGAATGGTACATACTCGTTCATATCTGGTGAACTATGTCACATTATGTTTTGGACGGTGTTCCTACATTTAATATACTTATAGGCTATGGCATTTAGACCTGATAGGGGTCCACCCTAAAACAAGAGGCCCAAGAGGGCATGTGGACGCTCAACTGGCTGACATGGCTCTTATAACATCAATGAAGCGAGTGACTGCCATTTACGTTTTTTTGAAAGTTTCGGGCACAAACCAGCTTTTTAACTAAATCAAGGGCCATAACTCCGCTGTTACTGGTCCGATATGGCTGGTTTTCAAACTTGTTCGAGCTTTCAACGACATTAACAATCTGATAAAGATTGGTAAAGATCGGATGAACAATGAAGCCCCTATTGTCTTAACGATGCAAAATATAGCATTTTTAACTAAATCAACGTCCATAACTCCGCTGTTACTAGTTCGATATAGCTGGTTTTCGAACTTGTCCGAGCTTTCATTGATATTAACAATGTGGTACAGTTTGGTAAAGATAGGATGAAAAACGAAGGCCCTATCGTCTTAACGAGGCAAAATATAGCAATATAGCATTTTTAACTAAATCAGGACAACAACTCCGCTGTTACTTGTCCGATCTGGCTGGTTTTCGAACTTGCCCGAGCTTTCATTAATATTAACAATGTGGTAAAGTTTGGTAAAGATAGGATGAAAAATGAAGGCCCTATCGTCTTAACGAGGCAAAATATAGCAATACAACATTTTTAACTAAATCAAGGGCCATAACGCCGCTGTTACTTGTCCGATCTAGCTGGTATTCGAACTCATCCGAGCTTTCATTGATATTAACAACCTGTTAAAGTTTGGTAAAGATCGGATGAAAAATGAAGGCCCTATTGTCTTAACGAGACAAAAGTTAACGACGGACGGACGGACGGACGACGGACAACTCGGCAGGCCAGTAGAGCTAAAGACTGCAACAGAAATGGTTTCAACATGTCCATAATCACCAAAGTGCATTGAGTAACTGGAAGAAGTTCCTAAAGGCTCGGAGGCTCGGAAATGCCTTGTGGTGGGGGTGGGGTGGGGGTGGGGTGGGGTGGGGGGTGGGGGGTGGGGGGCGGGGGGTGCAAAATTGAATAACAATTGCTGAAAACTGGAATTTTTTTTAAAACATGATTAACATTTCACTGTAAAGCTTCTAAAGTTGTTTATTATATTCACGTGCACGAAAATAAAAATTGAAATTTAATATAATTTACACATCTTAATATTTTGGAGGAAAATTAACCAAAAAACCCTAAAAATCGCTGAATTTTGAGAGAATTTCTAGTGGGGGGAGAGAATTTCTATAGGTAACTGTAAATCACTGTTAGCCATACAGTTTCATGAGCAAAGTGTGATATTCAATTTTTCTTAAGATTATTGGGTGGGGTTGGGGTGGTGGGGATGTTATATATGTATAAAGAATGTTATATATGTATTGTGTTGTGCTCTGATTTTTGGTCTAAAAACAATTAAGATATACCAGATAAATTTGAATAACAATTGTCGAAAACTGGAATTATTTTTTTTAAACATGATTAACATTTCACTGTAAAGCTTCTAAAGTTGTTTATTATATTCACGTGCACGAAAATAAAAATTGAAATTTAATATAATTTACACATCTTAATATTTTGGAGGAAAATTAACCAAAAAACCCTAAAAATCGCTGAATTTTCAGAGAATTTCTATAGGTAACTGTAAATCACTGTTAGCCATGCAGTTTCATGAGCAAAGTGTGATATTCGATTTGTGTGTGTGTGTGTGTGTGTGTGTGATGAGCAAAGTGTGATATTACCCTCAGTATAGCAATGCTATACAAATAAAAAACTAAGAGCGGGCCTCAATTTATTTACCTGAGTTGATCAGCCATGAAACGTGCTGGCTGTAAATATTCAAGCTTCCCATGCTTTTTCAATGACCAAGTAGCTTTGGGAAATGTGTCTTTAATTAAACCACACCGCTAAAAAACTGAAATAAATATAATTCTCATTGCAACAGATAGGAGTATTTTTTAACGTTTTTAAAGGTACTAACCCACCAAATAACGCCAAAATTACACTAGAGATCTATTTATAAAAACTCTGTCCAGGTGTTCAGGTTATATAATAATGTATAAGTGTCGATTAAAAGTATAGGTTTATTCACGGGTTCTTAAAGACGCAAAATGCTTATTAAAACGTAAGATGAAACAGTTGATGCAAACTTAATGATGACCTAACGGTGAGCGATATGGTTACACCAGAGGGTCGTAAATGTAATTTAAGCACAATTGTTATAAGAAATGGCCAAATTAAGTAATAACATATCGGCTAGACTTTGGTTACAGTACATATATTGTATCAGGGTGGAAAGGTCAATTTATCATTTTAAGTCCGAGTCGTTTCCATAAATGGCATTACCACGTCATACTTTATACACAAAGTCAGGGTTATAGGGGCAATGTCAAATTTGCAAACAAATTACCCATATGTGTACTACAGTTCATGTAGTAAGAAAGTGTGACACAAACTGGTGATGTCCTACGATATGATAATAGAGGAGATTCTCATGAAAATAATAAAGAGATAAATATAGATATGGGTTAAAACGTGGCCTTGTTACGACTTATGAGACGCCACAAGCTGTGTCAAATGGTCAATCCCCGCTTGTGCAGACACCAACTTAAGATCGGTTTAAAATGAAGGCCCTATCGTGTTAACGAGGCAAAATATATTAATTTTAACTTAATCAAGGGCCATGACTGGTGTTACAAGTCCGAACTGGCTGGTTTTCATACTCGCCCAGGCGTTCATTGATATCAACAATCTGGTGAAGTTTTAAAAAGATCGGTTGAAAACTGAAGGCCCTATTGTCTTAACGAGTCAAAATATAACAGTTTTAACTAAATGAAGGGCCAGAACTCCTCCGTTACTGGTCCGTTTTGGCTGGTTTTGATATTAACACGTTGGTAAAGTTTGGTAAAGATTTGATGAAAAATGAAAGCGCTATCGTCTTAACGAGGCAAAATATAGCAATTTTACTGTTACTGGTCCAGTTTGGCTGGTTTTCGAACTTGAACGAGCTTTCATTGATATTAACAATATGGTAAAGATTGGTAAAGATTAGATGAAAAATGAAGGCCCTATCGTCTTAACACGACGAACTACGGACGCCGGCATCCCATAAGCTCTGATGGCATTCGGCAAGTAGAACTAAAAATCAGCGCTCTTTTTTTATTTTTCCCACAAAATTGCAAAATGTATACATGTTGTTCTTTTCAAATATTTTTTGTTATATACATGAATATAATAGATAACTTTCATAAGCTTCAGCCACGTAATACTGCAATGTCATATTTTAAACAAGTCTTCCAGTTTTTAGCGATTTTGTTTTCAGTTGGCAATTTTTTTCCCCAAAAATGATATTTCCTAGCCTTCGATCCTTTAGGACTTTCTTCTGTAATTTTGAGGCCACCTCGATGATCATGAACATCTTTAAACCATTTGTGTTGCAATCGTTTAGGGTCAAACCTACATTCTCTAGCCTAATCCTGAATTCCAGGTAAACATGATGTTTACTTAGGTCCAACTAATCAAGCGCAACATTCCAGTGAAGTTTCATGAAAAGCCATGAAGTAATTTCAGGAGTAGTCGTCACAAAAAAGAAATTACGGACAGACGGAAGCCGGACGCCGCACCACGGCATAAGCTCTGCTGATCTGTAATCAGTAGGGCTGAAAAACAGAAGTTCGTGACACATGACTTTTTAAATAATCAAAAAGCTATATCTCCTGTAAAAAACATTTAATGTAACAGATTTGGCGAGAGTTGTACGCAACTCTCAACCTCTATGAGGTGAACCTGTCTGCCCAACATATTTTTTATTCAATCATTTATAGCTGAGTTACGTCTCGGATATGAGTTTGATCTTTGAACTTTGCTACGACCTTGACCCTAGATTGGAATGAGCAGTATGAAGTCTGGGGAAGTTGTACACGACACTTTGTCTTCATGTGATGAACCTTTCTGCAAATCATCGTTTTGATGCAATCATTCATCCTGAGTTCTGAGTCGGACAAGTTTGACCTTTAACCTTTGCTGCGACCGTGACTCTAGGTTGGCATGTGTAATATTGACTCATTTGACCTTTGACCACCAAGTGTGACCTTGACTTTCGAGCAACGGACCTCATTCAAGCACGTGTCATATCTGCTCATTATGTTTAACAACTGTGTGAAGTTTCATGAAATTCTCATCAGTACTTTAAAGTTAGGACTGAGAAACAATATCGTCTCATTTGACCTTTGACCTCTATTATGCTGAATATTTCTGTGTAGTTTTTGGTACCTTCTCCAGTAGTTTAGGAGTTATGGCTGAGACACAGTATTGACTCACATGACTTTGACCTACAAATGTGACCTTGACCTTTAAGGTACGGACTTGATTCTTTCTTGAGTGCCAAAGAGATGTTAAATTTAGGAGCTAGAGTGCTAACGAAACAACATATAGAAGTTTTCAATACATCAAGGGTCACAACTCTGATACCATCCCTTATTTGTAAATAGTTTTAACAATGTATTTGTACATTACTTTTTCATAACTCATTTGTTTCATGTTTCTACAATATGACCTAATTATGCATTAACGTGCTGTAAGACACCATTCATTCACTCATCCCATAACTCTGGTGTTACTAATCCAATCTAGCTGGTTTTCAAACTGGTCCACACTTTCAGCAATATCAACAGCCTGGAAAAGTTTGGTAAAGATCAAATACAAAATGCAGATGCTCGAGTGTTCACATGACAGAATATGGAATTTTTCAATAAATTAAGGGTTATAACTCTGGTCTTACTGATCCAATCTAGATGATTTTTGAACTTGTCCCGATCTTTCAATACTATTAACAATCTGGCTAAGTTTGGTAAAGAGAAAATACACAACTAGAACAGTCACTGAAGGCTGACACATATACTCCCTACTTCCGTCTCTTTCACCCCTAAACTTCCCGTCTCACATCACAATTAATTTTTCATAGGGTCCCATTGAAATGTTTTTGTTCGTGATATAGGGATAAACAAAATTTACACATGTATTTATGCTTAACTTCTTCAATGATCCCAATATCTGCAATTGAAATCACAATTAACAAATATTTACCAGATTGAATTGTTTTTTATTTCATGTTTAATTTAATAAACATAGGTGTCACACCTATCATTTACAACCCCGTGGTGATTAGACCCATGATATGTAAAATGAGGCGGAATCAGCTAGAAATCGTATATCGACATGAAAATGTTATAGATTCTTATGTTTTTATGTGTAGCGTTAATGCAAAGAGAAGGGTCACCAAACTATGGTATAATTTACGTTATTGTGAAATAGTCTGTAATGCAATTTATATAGCAACTGCATAGCAGCTATAGGTTAATTTACTGTGATCTCTTCCTAAAATGCTGTAGATTTAGAACCTGGTAAAGGTAAATCAATGTATCCTGTAAAATGTACAAAAGCGGACTTGTTTTTTTTATATTTTTATATCTACCTCCTTCATCTGTAGAGCGCGAGTATTCAACATAGATAATAGTGTTGTGATACTTTCCAGGTACCATTATAATTTTCCTTAAAAAAAACGTAAATCCTTTCCTTCGCTATCATGTTCACAACATACACATTCATCCTAAAAATGAATGAGTTAGACACAAAAGGTTTCCATCTTTAATATACATTTTAACAAGAGCATCATATGCACGTCGTTTCATTGTTGTAGACCTAATACTTTGAAAATGATTACCCACACGTACTTGTTAAAGACAAGGTTAAAGGGACAATGTCCGTAACTTTTAGCTAATAAAACACAAAATAATTATTTCGACAAGCATTACACACCAACCATTATTGAATATTTACCAAATAAAAACAAGATTTATGGAATTCATTAGTGGAACAATAAAAAGAAGTACCGCTTTGTAGGTGTGAACTTGTAGCTCACACTAAACTTACTCAAGCAGGCAATAATAGTTGAGCGAGTATAGTCGAGTGGGCTCCCAACTGAGCAAAACAGGCTATATAGACGAACCAATCTAATAAATAGTTTAATTAACATTGTTGTTGTGATACGGGAAATAATTCCCCGAGTGAGAAAGATTATTGCGAAATAGAAACGAGTGCGCTTGTGCACTAATGAATGTCACGTGATCAGCAGAAAATGTAAATAATGCAGTCCCGCATTGCTTACGAATAAATAAAACCTTTTTCTTCTTCAAAATCACAAACGTATTACTTAACAGACTTATTTGGGTCTATGCAGATTTTTTCTTGTATACGTTTCACTGAATAAGAATCGAACAGTTATTTGGTTATACTCAATATCTGCTTGATTACCGACAGTGCACCTTTAGGTCTGGAGAAACAGCGTATGCACCAGACCCAGAGCTCAGTTATGTGTATAATTTGGACATTGTAAGAACACATTGGAAATACAAATTCAATAACTGTACAAATAATTGTTAGGATGGCTGGACAAGATGGAGATAATCAGATAAGGATGTACATACTACATAGTATATAATTATGACTAACGACATCATTGAGGGAATATTCAATTTTCATGTGTAGGATATAGAAGTGCATCGTGATGTTTCTGCTTCTGATGGTCAATGTAACATTAAGAACTATGTCCTCTTTTGTGGAATCCCATTGAAAGTGCATTACAAAAGAAAAACAAGAGGCCCAAGAGGGCCTGTGGACGCTCTACTGGCTAACATGGCTCTTATAACATAAATGAAGTGAGTGACTGCCATTTACGTTTTATTGAAAGTTTCGGGCAAAAAACAGCTTTTTAACTAAATCAAGGGCCATAACGGCTATTGGTACTTTGCGAAACGGAACGGAACGAAACGAAACGGAACGAGGGGCACAATATGGGGGAATTAAAAAATTAAATTTAAATTTTAAAAATCAATATATAATAGTAAAATACACGAACCCTGTATAAACATCAGTTGTCGAATGATGTATAATGTCCGAAGAAACTCATGATGCGCAAAACATCAAGTATATAACGTGTTAAAATCTTGTTTCGTTCCGTTACGCAAAGTACCATTACCCACACGGGTATTGGTATTTTGCGAAACGGAACGAAACAAAAATTTAAATGGGTAAGATATATCGTTGAAAAGGAATCAAACCCTATATTTTCTTTGATATACATTCATAGTAGTTAATAGCATAACACTGCATGACTATAAATGCATACATCACACTAGTATTTGGACCAGAGCAACCTTATATGATGTACCGGATATATATAAAGTCTTGTAAACATATTAAGCTGTCGAATGATGTATAATGTCTGATGAAACTCATGATACGCAAAACCAAAATATAAAGAAATGAAATATATTTTGTATTGTTTCGTTCCGTTACGCAAAGTACCAATACCCACACTGGTATTGGTACTTTGCGAAACGGAACAAAACGAGAAAACTTTTATTTATTTACATGAAATATGTCAGGAATTCATATTTAATAATCGTTTATGTTTGCATGTACGTAACAATAGTGCTCGAGCTTGGATCTGCAAGTCGTTATTTTTCAAGTAATTGGCGACAGCTTAACAAAGCCATAACCGGAAATTACTGGTACCAAGTAACACACTATAACAATGTACATACCTGCGTACCTTACCTTCATATATACATGTACCTTCATAAGATACCTCGACATGCAATAGAGCTGGATATATCGAATAATCATTGATGGCTGTATATATGTATGTATAATTGCCGAGCCTGGATCTGTAAGTCGCCTTTTTTATGTTTTGAGATTATAGGAAAATTTGTATGTTTGTGAAGGGAATACATTTTGCACATTTTCTTGCATGTAACTGCGTGTAATAAAATTTGATTCTCCTTCTAACTATTTTTTTTAATTTGTTGTCGGCATCTTCAATTACATAAAACACATATGTAACCTTTTCGCTCTCGTTTCGTTCCGTTTCGCAAAGTACCAATACCTGTGTTGGTATTGGTACTTTGCGAAACGGAACGAAACGAGAGAACTTTAATTTATTTACATAAAATATTTCAGGAATTCATATCTAGTAATCGTTTATGCTTGCATGTACAATGATGGCTGTAGTGGTCAGCATCTTCAATTACATAATACATATTAGCCTTTTCTCTCTCGTTTCGTTCCGTTTCGCAAAGTACCAATACCCACACAGGTATTGGTACTTTGCGAAACGGAACGAAACGAGAGAATTTTAATGTATTTACATTAAATATTTCAGGAATTCATATCTAACTAGAACTATCACCACTGTGATGAGAATACCCCCGTTCGCACAAAAGGGGCCATAACTCCGCCAAATATTCGTATAGTGTAATCAAAATCGCACTTCACTTGTATTTCATCATAATACATGTGTACCAAAAATAAATTCAATCCATTAACCCATTAAAGAGTTATCGAAGTGCACGGACGGACGGACGAACGAACGAATGTACAAGGTGACTCCTATATACCCCCTCCTAAACTTCGTTTACGGGGGTATAATAATCGTTTATGCTTGCATGTACAATTTAATGGTTGTAGTTGTCAGCATCTTCAATTACATAATACATATTAGCATTTTCTCTCTCGTTTCGTTCCGTTTCGCAAAACTTTGCGAAACGGAACGAAACAAGAGAATTTTAATGTATTTACATAAAATATTTCAGGAATTCATATCTAACTAGAACTATCACCACTGTGATGAGAATACCCCCGTTCGCACAAAAGGGGCCATAACTCCGCCAAATATTCGTATAGTGTAATCAAAATCGCACTTCACTTGTATTTCATCATAATACATGTGTACCAAAAATAAATTCAATCCATTAACCCATTAAAGAGTTATCGAAGTGCACGGACGGACGGACGAACGAACGAATGTACAAGGTGACTCCTATATACCCCCTCCTAAACTTCGTTTACGGGGGTATAATAATCGTTTATGCTTGCATGTACAATTTAATGGCTGTAGTGGTCAGCATCTTCAATTACATAATACATATTAGCCTTTTCTCTCTCGTTTCGTTCCGTTTCGCAAAGTACCAATACCCACACAGGTATTGGTACTTTGCGAAACGGAACGAAACGAGAGAATTTTAATGTATTTACATAAAATATTTCAGGAATTCATATCTAACTAGAACTATCACCACTGTGATGAGAATACCCCCGTTCGCACAAAAGGGGCCATAACTCCGCCAAATATTCGTATAGTGTAATCAAAATCGCACTTCACTTGTATTTCATCATAATACATGTGTACCAAAAATAAATTCAATCCATTAACCCATTAAAGAGTTATCGAAGTGCACGGACGGACGGACGAACGAACGAATGTACAAGGTGACTCCTATATACCCCCTCCTAAACTTCGTTTACGGGGGTATAATAATCGTTTATGCTTGCATGTACAATTTAATGGTTGTAGTTGTCAGCATCTTCAATTACATAATACATATTAGCATTTTCTCTCTCGTTTCGTTCCGTTTCGCAAAGTACCAATACCCACACAGGTATTGGTACTTTGCGAAACGGAACGAAACGAGAGAATTTTAATGTATTTACATAAAATATTTCAGGAATTCATATCTAACTAGAACTATCACCACTGTGATGAGAATACCCCCGTTCGCACAAAAGGGGCCATAACTCCGCCAAATATTCGTATAGTGTAATCAAAATCGCACTTCACTTGTATTTCATCATAATACATGTGTACCAAAAATAAATTCAATCCATTAACCCATTAAAGAGTTATCGAAGTGCACGGACGGACGGACGAACGAACGAATGTACAAGGTGACTCATATATACCCCCTCCTAAACTTCGTTTACGGGGGTATAATAATCGTTTATGCTTGCATGTACAATTTAATGGTTGTAGTTGTCATCTTCAATTACATAATACATATTAGCATTTTCTCTCTCGTTTCGTTCCGTTTTGCAAAGTACCAATACCAACACAGGTATTGGTACTTTGCGAAACGGAATGAAACGAGATAATTTTAATTTATTTACATTAAATATTTCAGGGATTCATATCTAATAATCGTTTATGCTTGCATGTACAATACTGGTTGTAGTTGTCAGCATCTTTAATTACATAATACATATTAGCCTTTTCTCTCTCGTTTCGTTCCGTTTCGCAAAATACCAATACCCACACAGGTATTGGTACTTTGCGAAACGGAACGAAACGAGAGAATTTTATTTTTTTTACACGAAATATTTCAGGAATATCGGATAATCATTTATGTGTGCGTGTGTTCGTATAACTGTCGAGCTTGGATCTGCAAGTTATCTTTTTATGTGTGAAGATTACAGGAGAATTTGTATCTTCGTGAAGGGAATACTTTTCGCATATTTCCATGCATCTAACTGCTTGTAATGAAATTTTATTCTCCTTCTATTTATTTTTTCATTGTTACTTGTCAGCATCTTGAATTACATAATACATATATAACCAAATTAGCTTTTCCTATCTCGTTTCGTTCCGTTTCGCAAAGTACCAATACCCACACGGGTATTGGTACTTTGCGAAACGGAACGAAACGAGAGAATTTTAATATATTTACATGACATTTTTCAGGTATCTGATAATCGTTTATGCTTGCCTGTACAATAATGGTTGAGCCTGGATCTGTAAGTCGTTGTTTTTCAAGTAATTGACGACAGCTTAACAAAGCCATAACCGGAAATTACTGGTACCATGCAACACACTGTAACCATGTACATACACACGTACCTTCATATATAATGTACATGTACAATTCATAAGATACCTCGGCATGCAATAGATCATGCACATATCGAATAATCATTTATGGTTGTATGTATGTATTATTGCCGAGCCTGGATCTGCAAGTCGCCTTTTTATGTTTAGAGATGCTAGGAGAATTTGTATGTTTTTGAAGGGAATACTTTTTGCATATTTCCTTGCATGTTACTGCGTGATATTAAATTTGATTCTCCTTCTATCTATTTTGTTTAATTTGTAGTTGTCAGCATCTTCAATTACATAATACAGACATATATATGATATATAAAACAAAATTAGCCTTTCCTCTCTCGTTTCGTTCCGTTTCGCAAAGTACCAATACCCACACAGGTATTGGTACTTTGCGAAACGGAACGAAACGAGAGAATTTTAATTTATTTACATGAAATATTTCATGTTTGTATAATTGTCGAGCTTGGATCAGCAAGTTATCTTTTTATGTGTGGCAATTACAGACTTTGTATGTTCGTGAAGGGAACACTTTTCATATATTTGCTTGCATCCTTTCATATGTAACTGCGTGTAAAGCAATTTGTACCATAACTGAAGCATTTTACTGTTGAAACAAAGCTAGGATATATACAATACCACAATAGTGTTAATGAGGTATAACAAGGGGCGGGCTTGTCTATGTGCTACAACTGAGTGCGTCTATCTAATAATTGCACTGTTTTACTACATGTATATTGATTTTATTTCGAATTTTACATTTTTTTAAATAAACAGCGTTGCCATACTGGACTGTTTTAGAACATGAAAATGAGCAAATGTGTATTTGTATTGTACCATAATAAAAAAACTTCGGATGATTTCTCAATGGAAGTTGACAGTATAGTGTTTTGGGTTGCATTATGACATGGACATGAACCAAAAAATATAAATGGACATCGACCTTCCATTTGCCATACTGGACTGTTTAGGACATGAAAATGAGTAAATGATTATTTGTAGTGTACTATAATAAAAAAAACTTTGGATGATTTCCCAATGATTAATTGACGGTACAGTGTTTTGGGTTGCATTAGGACATGGACATGAGCCAAACAATATATATGGAAATCGACCTTACATTTGAAAAACTTTACTACCTTCTATTTAAGTTTCCCAGATTTTGGAAATAAAAGTAATTAAAAAGTATTTAATTCTAAAAAAAACACAAAATTAAATAAATTAAAACTAAGATTTTTACTACCTACTAACTCACTGTAATACATGCATTTTAATAGCCACCTGTTCATGCTGTTGTGAAATTTAATCTAGATCATATTTCATATTTCCAGACACATGTACTGTGTAACCTTGATAAAAACAGAACAGGGTTGTACCTGTCTTGGTTTGTTGTACTATTTGACCTTTTCAATAATTTTAGGGATTCTATTGGCTTATTGTACAAAACATATATCTCTAGCATTTTCACTCGGTATACAAATTGTACCATATTCATCCATATAAGAGTCAATCTTATGAGAAATTCAAAGTTGAGACAAGCATTCCAGTTAGTACTTTTTGCCCAGATTTCAGCGAATTGCCCTGGTTTCCCCTAATCCATGCATGTAATTATATGACCATTTAATTGACATTAGTTAATCAAAACCTGTTTATTCAGACAAGGTGCAAATTGATATGATCAGTGGCAATGCCTCACCTAACTATGGTCTACCTCACCTAACTATGGTCTAAGAAACTACTGCATGGCTATCCTATCTGCAGATATAAGACTGACCAGATACATGATTTTATAATTTATTTATTCACTTGTTGAAAGATTCAAACAATGATACACATTTGTTTTTGATTTTGTTTTATTCTTTATGAACACAGCACTGTTTTTAAAAGTAATCTTTATATCATAAATTTATCTTAAGGCAGCATAAAGTTACTGGAATATTATAGCTGTAAAAAATATAAAAAGGTTTTATGGATAAAAAACTTTAAGCACATGGTATAAAGTTTTATGGTACATCCAACTTCTTTTGCACGAACACCTTTTGGTCCTTATAAAATCCCTATTTTCATAAGGTATACAATGAATGTGATTGTTTTGAATAATAAAACAAACATGTAAAACTGTATTTTATAGAATTTCCATACTTTACTTAGTCAACTGCTTAGTAAGATATGCAGTAATGCAATTTTAAATGGGATCAAAAACCAGACAAATTAAACAGAAAAATATTATGTCAAAATTATAACAATGGTGGCCTTAAAATGATTGATTTAAAAAAAAAGTTTTATCTTTAAAGGCAAGCTGGGTAATGCGTTTTTTAGACAAAGACAATAATGGACAACGGAAAAAAATATATTTAAACAAACTAAAAAACTATGGAGGGGAACTTTTATTCGAATGCAACTGTACTAAAAATGAAATAACCAACATGCTTAAAAATTATACATTTCTATTTGATATTTTAACATCATGGTTAACAATTAAAACAGCAGGTGTTGATCCTTCTGTAATAGATATTAAAACAGAGATTGTCTGGAACAATTTTTTTTTTTTAAAACTGCAAACAAAACATTTTTCTTTAAAACATAGTTTGAACGCGGTATGTACATGACTTTTACAACCCTCAAACAAGGCAATGGTACATTTTTTTTATAGATCTTCTAAAGATATATAACTTAAAACAATGAGACTTTTTAAATTTTATATGTCTTTAATATCCTGTCTACGCACAACATGCAAACAGAATATGGACGCCCAATTTAACGTTGCAAATAATAAGAACAGCAAAACTATTTTTGATAAAATTACGAAAAAACAAAACAAGCAAATAAATTTTTATACTCACAACAACTAAACAATGATAACCCGAAACCATAGTATCTCAAGAAATCGCTCTTATGAACGATAAACTTCAAAAATTTGAAAATAAATGGAAATTATGTAATAGATAGTCTGGTCTCAGCGAGTTGGCTTATTTAAACACCGAGATGGGCGTAGCCCATCGAGGTGTTTAAATAACCAACGAGCTGAGTCAGACTCTATCTTTTTTGTAGCATGGTGTACTTAGTAACACAGTGACGTCATAGTGACCGTACTCTAAATTCCAATATCCGGTAGTTGTAGTACGGTAAATCCACGCCCCTTTAGTTACCCTAAATTAAACGATTTAATGCTCTGCATTCATCAAAGGAAATGTCACCGACCATGCTACAATGTATTTGAATGGGCATGTAATGTTTGTTTGAAAGGTCATTAAATTGCTTGTATGGGTGGTCATGAAAGGTCATTAAATTGCTTGTATGGGTGGTCATGAAATCCTGAAATATTCTTATATACCACATTCTTGAGTAATGTCACAGACATTTAAAGAAAGGTGAAGTAAATATAAGGGGCCATAACTTTAGTAAAATAAGGCTAGGTGGATGCAGACTTGATCCTGACTTACCAACTTTCATTGTCCAACTTAGCATGAGAGAGAGACAGATTTGCAGAAAAGTGTTTTTATGAAGGTGGAAAAAGGTGGAAAAATATAAGGGGCGATAACTGCCGAAAAATTAGATTAGATGACAACGAAACAATTAGGTTGGATAAAAAAGAGTTGAAGTTGAAGTTGAGCTGTAGTATTGATGTGGAACGTAAACCAAATTTCAAATAATAGTTGGGGACATATTTTGTGAGTAATGAAAGGGTTGTAACTCCCCACAAAATTCACCGAACATATTGAAACTAGAAGTTGATATGTAACTGTTGATAATAAAGGAATTTATCACATTTAAATTCAATAGGTGAAAGCACAGGGAAAAATATCTGAAAACTGTATATATGGACCAATATTTCTTAGTAAAATCGGGCAGTAACTCCTCCAATAATTCATCAAACATATTGAAACTCAAACTTGAACTGTAACTCTACAATATAAAGCTCCATACCAATTTTGATAATCAATAGATGAATGCATGATGCAACAAAGTCCGGCAACTGTATGCGGATATTCTAAGACGAATAAGGGC
Source organism: Cyrtodaria siliqua (assembly GCA_037043455.1). NCBI lineage: Eukaryota > Metazoa > Mollusca > Bivalvia > Adapedonta > Hiatellidae > Cyrtodaria > Cyrtodaria siliqua. The sequence goes on from JAWPHD010006007.1 coordinate 79,731, forward strand.
AATAACTCGTACAAAAATTCCCAAAATGGATTGAAACTGAAACTTGATGGGGTACTAGATCAAAGGTCAATGTCACAGAGATCAGAACATGGCAAACGGTTTCCAATCAATAACTTCATAACCATTTATCCTAGAACCTTAAAACTTCACAGGATGATAGGATTTACAGAGTAGATGACCCTTATCGTATTTAGAGTAAATTGGGCTAAGGTCAAGGTCACAGAGATCTGAAAATGGAAAACAGTTTCCGATCAATAACTTGAGAACCACTAGACCCAGAATGTTGAAAACATCATAGAATGATTGGACATGCAAAGTAGATGACCCTTATTGATTTTGGGTTCAGTCGATCAAGGGTCAATGTCAAAGGGGCCTGAACACGGAAAACAGTTTCTGATCAATTACTTGAGAACTACTTGATCCAGAATGTTGGATGATTGGACATGCCAAGTAGGTGATCCCTATTGTAGCCAACCATCAGTGTCTCTTTTGACTTTCGCTCCTGTTTCCTATTGACTTTCGCTCCTGTCCCGTATTGACTTCTTGCCTATTAATACGACTATGCATTGGGGAAGACAGGCGCTTCTTCTAGTTGTACATGCAACATAAACGATTATAAGATAAGAATTCCTGAAATGTTTCATGTAAATCAATTAAAGTTTTCTCGTTTCGTTCCGTTTCGCAAAGTACCAATACCCGTGTGGGTATTGGTACTTTGCGAAACGGAACGAAACGAGAGAGAGAAAGCTAATTTGAATATTATATAATATAATGTATTATGTAATTCAAACTCCTGACAACTAAAAATTAAAAAAAAAAGTTAGGAGAATCAAATTGCATTTCACACATTTACGTGCAAGGATGCAAGAATGCAAGGAACTATGCGAAAAGTATTCCCTTCACGAACATACAAATTCTCCTGTAATCTTCACACATAAAAAGATAACTTGCAGATCCAAGCTCGACAGTTATACAACCATGCACACACAAACGATTATTAGATACGAATTCCTGAAATATTTCATGTAAATATATTAAATTTTTCTCGTTCCGTTTCGTTTCGCAAAGTACCAATACCCACACAGGTATTGGTACTTTGCGAAATGAAACGGAACGAGAAAAATTTAATATATTTACATGAAATATTTCAGGAATTCGTATCTAATAATCGTTTGTGTGTACATGGTTGTATAACTGTCGAGCTTGGATCTGCAAGTTATCTTTTTATGTGTGAAGATTACAGGAGAATTTGTATATGTATTATCATTATGTAATTCAAGATGCTGACAAGTAAGAATTAAAAAATAAATAGAAGGATAATCAAATTTCATTACAAGCAGTAACATGCAAGGAAATATGCGAAACGTATTCCCTTCACGAACATACAAATTCTCATGTAATCTTCACACATAAAAAGATAACTTGCAGATCCAAGCTCGACAGTTATACAAACATAATCACATAAACAATTATAAGATACGAATTCCTGAAATATTTCATGTAAATAAATTAAAATTCTCTCGTTTCGTTCCGTTTCGCAAAGTACCAATACCTGTGTGGGTATTGGTACTTTGCGAAACGTAACGAAACGAGATAGGGAAAGCTAATTTGGTTATATGTATTATGTAATTCAAGATGCTGACAAGTAAGAATTAAAACAAAAATAGAAGGAGAATCAAATTTCATTACAAGCAGTTACATGTAAGGAAATATGCGAAAAGAATTACCTTCACGAACATACAAATTCTCCTGTAATCTTCACACATAAAAAGATAACTTGCAGACCCAAGCTCGACAGTTATACAAACATGCACACATTTAATGATTATCCGATATTCCTGAAAATTTCATGTCAATAAATTAAAATTATCTCGTTTCGTTCCGTTTCGCAAAGTACCAATACCTGTGTGGGTATTGGTACTTTGCGAAACGGAACGAAACGAGATAGGGAAAGCTAATTTGGTTATATGTATTATGTAATTCAAGATGCTGACAAGTAAGAATTAAAATTAATAGAAGGAGAATCAAATTTCATTACAAGCAGTTACATGCAAAGAAATATATTACGAAAAGTATTTCCTTCACGAACATACAAATTATCCTGTAATCTTCACACATAAAAAGATAACTTGCAGATCCAAGCTCGACAGTTATACGAACACACGCACACATAAATGATTATCCGATATTCCTGAAATATTTCGTGTAAAAAAAATAAAATTCTCTCGTTTCGTTCCGTTTCGCAAAGTACCAATACCTGTGTGGGTATTGGTATTTTGCGAAACGGAACGAAACGAGAGAGAAAAGGCTAATATGTATTATGTAATTAAAGATGCTGACAACTACAACCAGTATTGTACATGCAAGCATAAACGATTATTAGATATGAATCCCTGAAATATTTAATGTAAATAAATTAAAATTATCTCGTTTCGTTCCGTTTCGCAAAGTACCAATACCTGTGTGGGTATTGGTACTTTGCGAAACGGAACGAAACGAGAGAGAAAATGCTAATATGTATTATGTAATTGAAGATGCTGACAACTACAACCATTAAATTGTACATGCAAGCATAAACGATTATTATACCCCCGTAAACGAAGTTTGGGAGGGGGTATATAGGAGTCACCTTGTACATTCGTTCGTTCGTCCGTCCGTCCGTGCACTTCGATAACTCTTTAATGGGTTAATGGATTGAATTTATTTTTGGTACACATGTATTATGATGAAATACAAGTGAAGTGCGATTTTGATTACACTATACGAATATTTGGCGGAGTTATGGCCCCTTTTGTGCGAACGGGGGTATTCTCATCACAGTGGTGATAGTTCTAGTTAGATATGAATTCCTGAAATATTTTATGTAAATACATTAAAATTCTCTCGTTTCGTTCCGTTTCGCAAAGTACCAATACCTGTGTGGGTATTGGTACTTTGCGAAACGGAACGAAACGAGAGAGAAAATGCTAATATGTATTATGTAATTGAAGATGCTGACAACTACAACCATTAAATTGTACATGCAAGCATAAACGATTATTATACCCCCGTAAACGAAGTTTAGGAGGGGGTATATAGGAGTCACCTTGTACATTCGTTCGTTCGTCCGTCCGTCCGTGCACTTCGATAACTCTTTAATGGGTTAATGGATTGAATTTATTTTTGGTACACATGTATTATGATGAAATACAAGTGAAGTGCGATTTTGATTACACTATACGAATATTTGGCGGAGTTATGGCCCCTTTTGTGCGAACGGGGGTATTCTCATCACAGTGGTGATAGTTCTAGTTAGATATGAATTCCTGAAATATTTTATGTAAATACATTAAAATTCTCTCGTTTCGTTCCGTTTCGCAAAGTACCAATACCTGTGTGGGTATTGGTACTTTGCGAAACGGAACGAAACGAGAGAGAAAATGCTAATATGTATTATGTAATTGAAGATGCTGACAACTACAACCATTAAATTGTACATGCAAGCATAAACGATTATTATACCCCCGTAAACGAAGTTTAGGAGGGGGTATATAGGAGTCACCTTGTACATTCGTTCGTTCGTCCGTCCGTCCGTGCACTTCGATAACTCTTTAATGGGTTAATGGATTGAATTTATTTTTGGTACACATGTATTATGATGAAATACAAGTGAAGTGCGATTTTGATTACACTATACGAATATTTGGCGGAGTTATGGCCCCTTTTGTGCGAACGGGGGTATTCTCATCACTGTGGTGATAGTTCTAGTTAGATATGAATTCCTGAAATATTTAATGTAAATACATTAAAATTCTCTCGTTTCGTTCCGTTTCGCAAAGTACCAATACCTGTGTGGGTATTGGTACTTTGCGAAACGGAACGAAACGATAGAGAAAAGGCTAATATGTATTATGTAATTGAAGATGCTGACCACTACAGCCATCATTGTACATGCAAGCATAAACGATTACTAGATATGAATTCCTGAAATATTTTATGTAAATAAATTAAAGTTCTCTCGTTTCGTTCCGTTTCGCAAAGTACCAATACCAACACAGGTATTGGTACTTTGCGAAACGGAACGAAACGAGAGCGAAAAGGTTACATATGTGTTTTATGTAATTGAAGATGCCGACAACAAATTTAAAAAAATAGTTAGAAGGAGAATCAAATTTTATTACACGCAGTTACATGCAAGAAAATGTGCAAAATGTATTCCCTTCACAAACATACAAATTTTCCTATAATCTCAAAACATAAAAAAGGCGACTTACAGATCCAGGCTCGGCAATTATACATACATATATACAGCCATCAATGATTATTCGATATATCCAGCTCTATTGCATGTCGAGGTATCTTATGAAGGTACATGTATATATGAAGGTAAGGTACGCAGGTATGTACATTGTTATAGTGTGTTACTTGGTACCAGTAATTTCCGGTTATGGCTTTGTTAAGCTGTCGCCAATTACTTGAAAAATAACGACTTGCAGATCCAAGCTCGAGCACTATTGTTACGTACATGCAAACATAAACGATTATTAAATATGAATTCCTGACATATTTCATGTAAATAAATAAAAGTTTTCTCGTTTCGTTCCGTTTCGCAAAGTACCAATACCAGTGTGGGTATTGGTACTTTGCGTAACGGAACGAAACAATACAAAATATATTTCATTTCTTTATATTTTGGTTTTGCGTATCATGAGTTTCATCAGACATTATACATCATTCGACAGCTTAATATGTTTACAAGACTTTATATATATCCGGTACATCATATAAGGTTGCTCTGGTCCAAATACTAGTGTGATGTATGCATTTATAGTCATGCAGTGTTATGCTTTTAACTACTATGAATGTATATCAAAGAAAATATAGGGTTTGATTCCTTTTCAACGATATATCTTACCCATTTAAATTTTTGTTTCGTTCCGTTTCGCAAAATACCAATACCCGTGTGGGTAATGGTACTTTGCGTAACGGAACGAAACAAGATTTTAACACGTTATATACTTGATGTTTTGCGCATCATGAGTTTCTTCGGACATTATACATCATTCGACAACTGATGTTTATACAGGGTTCGTGTATTTTACTATTATATATTGATTTTTAAAATTTAAATTTAATTTTTTAATTCCCCCATATTGTGCCCCTCGTTCCGTTTCGTTTCGTTCCGTTCCGTTTCGCAAAGTACCAATAGCCTTTATTAACATTATTGGAAGTTATCCTGCTAGGCAAAACTGTCAAATTAATAACAATTTATAAGATAAAAATGTACACAGTATGAATTATTTTAAGTATTGACTGATGGTGAATTTTATCTAAGATATAAGATTTTTATTTTAATATGATGCCAAATCGATATGCACATCTTGACATAGGTAAGAAACCCGTGAAGTTTGAAAACTGTGGGAGGAGATAGACACACATACTTTTCGAGTTCGACGGATGGACATTCGGACAGATGGACATGGTTAATTTGGTGGTGTGGGTATAAAAAGTGTCCATTCAGTATGTAGTTCCAGCAACATTCAAAATGAAGCAATTCATTTACCATGATACCAGCCAAAGAGAAAAACATTACATTTAGTGTTTGAAGACATAAACTTGATAAAACAAATGAACAGGATATGCTCAGATTAAAATGTCAATTTGTGAAACAATAGCAAGGTGTCAAGCTGATAATGTCAAGTGTGTGTGAAATTAATACTTAGAATGGACAATTATTCAGAGAGGAATTATTTACAGATTGTAAAACATTTTTAATATGAACATTTTACAGATAATTAGTCTGAAAATTACCAGAGTTTTAACAATGCAGAATATAGCAATTTTCAGTAAAGCAAAGGCCACAACTCTGGTTCTATTAATCCAATCTAGCTGGTTTTGGAATTCGTCCAAGCTTTCATTGATATAAAGACACTGACAAAGTTTGGTAAAGATCAAATGAAAAGAGTCCCTATCGTGTTAACAAGGCAAAAGTTCACAACACCCGGAGGATGACGGACAACTCACCGTCCGATAAGCTCTACTGGCAAAAGGCGAAAACTGTTGATTATGTAAAAGCAGCTGCCATCACTATTTCTGGGAGAGTACTAAGACTATCAGAAAAAAAACTTTGTCTGAAGTTGAAGTATTAAAGTAGCCTAATTGACAAGTTTTACTATTCAATACACATGTCGTCAATGTAATTAAATTGGCTCCTTTACAGCCGTTTCACCATTCAGTACACAGACAGTTTCACCATTCAGTATTCATGTTGTCAATGTAATTAAATTGGCTCCTTAACAACAGTTTCACCATTCAGTATACATGCAGCCATTTCATTAAAACAGCTCCTTAACGACAGTTTCACCATTCAGTATACATGCAGCCATTTCATTAAAACAGCTCCTTAACGACAGTTTCACCATTCAGTACACATGCAGCCATTTCATTAAAACAGCTCCTTAACAACAGTTTCACCATGTTGTCAATATAATTAAATCAGCTCCTTAACAACAGTTTCACCATTCAGTACACATGCAGCCATTTCATTAAAACAGCTCCTTAACAACAGTTTCACCATGTTGTCAATATAATTAAATCAGCTCCTTAACAACAGTTTCACCATTCAGTACAGCCATTTCATTAAAACAGCTCCTTAACAACAGTTTCACCATGTTGTCAATATAATTAAATCGGCTCCTTAACAACAGTTTCACCATTCAGTACACATGCAGCCATTTCATTAAAACAGCTCCTTAACGACAGTTTCACCATTCAGTAGACATGCAGCCATTTCATTAAAACAGCTCCTTAACGACAGTTTCACCATTCAGTATACATGCAGCCATTTCATTAAAACAGCTCCTTAACGACAGTTTCACCATTCAGTACCGGTACACATGCAGCCATTGTCATTAAAACAGCTCCTTAACAACAGTTTCACCATGTTGTCAATATAATTAAATCAGCTCCTTAACAACAGTTTCACCATTCAGTAAACATGCAGCCATTTCATTAAAACAGCTCCTTAACAACAGTTTCACCATGTTGTCAATATAATTAAATCAGCTCCTTAACAACAGTTTCACCATTCAGTACAACCATTTCATTAAAACCGCTCCTTAACAACAGTTTCACCATGTTGTCAATATATCTAAATCAGCTCCTTAACAACAGTTTCACCATTCAGTACACATGCAGCCATTTCATTAAAACAGCTCCTTAACGACAGTTTCACCATTCAGTATAGGTACATGTAGCCATTGTCACTAAAACAGCTCCTGAACGACAGTTTCACCACTAGGTATACATGTAGCCATTGTCACTAAAACAGCTCCTAAACGACAGTTTCACCACTAGGTATACATGAAGCCATTGTCTCTACAACAGCTCCTGAACGACAGTTTCATCACCAGGTATACATGTAGCCATTGTCATTAAAACTGCTCCTTAACAACTGTTTTACCATTCAGTATACATGTAGCCATTGTCACTGCAACAGCTCCTAAACGACAGTTTCACCACTAGGTATACATGTAACCATTGTCACTAAAACAGCTCCTGAACGACAGTTTCACCACTAGGTATACATGTAGCCATTGTCACTAAAACAGCTCCTGAACGACAGTTTCGCCACTAGGTATAAATGTAGCCATTGTCACTACAACAGCTCCTGAATGACAGTTTCATCACCAGGTATACATGTAGCCATTGTCATTAAAACCGCTCCTTAACAACTGTTTCACCATTCAGTATACATGTAGCCATTGTCACTGCAACAGCTCCTGAACGACAGTTTCACCACTAGGTATACATGTAGCCATTGTCACTACAACAGCTCCTGAACGACAGTTTCACCACTAGGTATACATGTAGATTATGTAGCCAATGTCATTAAAACAGCTCCTGAATGACAGTTTCACCATTCAGTATACATGTAGCCATTGTCATTAAAACAGCTCCTGAATGACATTTTCACCATTCAGTATACATGTAGCCATTGTCATTAAAACAGCTCCTGAATGACAGTTTCACCATTCAGTATACATGAAGCCATTGTCATTAAAACAGCTCCTGAATGACAGTTTCACCATTCAGTATACATGTAGCCATTGTCATTAAAACAGCTCCTGAATGACAGTTTCACCATTCAGTATACATGTAGCCATTGTCATTAAAACAGCTCCTCAACAACAGTTTCACCATTCAGTATACATTTTAATAGCCATTGTCATTAGAACGGCTTCTTAACAACAATTTCACCATTCAGTAGACATTGCACGTGATGTTGAGCGGAAACCCTTTACACTTAAACAATTTCAACGTCCCATTCCTCTCCGAAAAATCCAACAACCTGAACACACTGACAATATGTGATACTAGGCATCATACTGACAATATGTGATACTAGGCATCATACTGATACTTCCTACCAAGTTTCAGGCAAATCGGATTTAAAATCTAGGAGATGAGCGGACAAGAAAAGTGGGATGGCAGGACAGACAAAGCAAAAACTATATGCTTGCCTGAACATTTCTGTTTCACCATTCAGTATACATGTAGCCATTAGCATTAAAACTGCTCACATAAGGTGTATAATATGTGCAATTTCGTTTTGAGTTTCACACGCAGTTTCGGTGCTCATCGAAGTATAATTACTATGAATCAGTCTCCATTAGTAACTACCGACATGGCGTACAGATGTGTCAAGTCTTGCTTCATGTATAGTTACAACATCAACACATCATCCAGCATTTCTGTGTCCATGTAACCATCCTCATCATTATTATTATTACTTTCCACGCGATCACTGCAACAGAAATAATATTCTTTATTACATTTCTATGGGTGAAAGATGGGGATTTCTCAGTGAAAGAATATTCATAATCGCTTAATATTAATAACTAACTCGAACACAAAAATAACTAACTGCGACGTTGAGTTATGACGTCAATTACGTGTTGGTAACGTCGACGTCATCCAGCGATAATGCTAAATAAAGCGAATAATTCTGGTTAAAATCATACATAATCTGATTAAAAATGTAATAGATTAGTTAACTGTTGTGGTCGATTATAGGGAAATCCTTCACTCGATGGTAGATGTGTGTTGTTTTTTCACTCACTCGCTTACGCTTGTTCGTGAAAAGAACCACACGTCTACCTTCTCGTAAAGGATTTCCCTATAATCGCTCCCAGCAGTTAAATAATCTCTTTATTATGTTCACATCAATAGTGTTGTATAACTGTCATGTGCTATATGATTGATACTGCTCATGCCTAAAGTATGCCTATGGCTGAACATTTCACTTGACCATACCCCATCCATTTTGGATCTTTTTTTATAAAGATGGCCGACCAATAGTCCTTAAATACAGGACCGCAATCCATTAAGTTAGTTTGCCAAAAAACCTGACATCATTACGTGGTTCTGCCTTAATTCCATTAAGCGATAGGAAGGCTTATATTAGTAGGATTTTAAAACGGATATTTCGACAATAAAACATGTTTAAAAACAATTTTTAATGAAAAAATGTGGTAACCTGTTTGAATTGAATTGAATTGAATTGGGGTTTTAAGGCGCACCAACACATGAAAAGGTTGTATGAACATGCCAGGCTCATCTTCCATGTACATCGAGATAAAATATGGAAAATGGGCCTAGAACCTTCTCACCCTGATCTGCAGAGTTGCTGCAAATTCTATCGTAGAAACTCCATTTACGCTGGAGCCACGTTATTGTTTTTCTGGCACTGCTCTTTTGATGCGAACGAGATAGCACCTGAAACAATGCAGTGATCATGATGAAGACCTTTAATGAACATGAACAAAAACTGATAAAATGAACCTGTTTGAAATTACCTATTAAATGTTTTAAATTTACAATATGCAAACTTTTTAACCCGAAATCAAGGTTTTATTTCACACCCCATCCAACCCCGTTTTTGATTCTTGGAGAAGGGGTTGGATGGGGTATGAAAGTTAATACCCGGACCATGGCCAACTCCCACTGTAGCCCTTTTAAAAGCTAAAGAGTGTTTATCATGAAAAAAATACGCTATTCAGCTTACATGATTATCTTCTGGCAATTGATTTGAGTGAGTTTACATATACATTTTTGATGAATTCTTTCAACATTTAAAATCATTGAACTTTTAACAAAGTGTATTGTTTTGAGTTGATATGAGACATTTACTTATATGACTTAAGAATGCTGAGCAAAATATTTCAGTATTTAAATACAGTCATATTGTGGCACAAATTTACCTTTGATTACTGCTGGCATCCTCTGCATCCACGTCACTGTCCATCTGGTCTTTGTGAGAGGAGATGACTTTTTTAACAGCATCTGCAGGAGGTTTCCATAATACTATCTCCATACGAGATCTTTCTCTGTCAATGACAAGTCAGTATGATTACTTAAAGGAAATGTAGGCATACTGCCGAACAATCTTTATTATTGTGAGTTCTGAAAAACTTGGAACAGGGTCAAAGAATTATCAAAATCGATGATAAACAAAGAATATATTATTGTTTGAAGGTTCTGTTCGAACCAGATACGGGAGCTGCCATTTTGTGAACTATGACTTCAGTTTAAACTAACTATCACTGAAGGTGATGAATACCCCCACTTAAATTCTAAGTCAAACAAAGGGCCATAATTCTGTAATAAATTAGGCAATCAACAATGGGTGATATAGAGGGACATAAGGTCATCCGTTGTTATGTGTATACAGTTTGGGAACAACCCATTCAAAACAGTTTGAGGAATGCAAGTAATAACAAGAGAAAAACCTGTTGGCATTAAAGGCGAGTTTTCCATAATTTGAAAGATGGGTCATTTGAATAGTGTATGCAATATGTTCAAAACAGATTTTACTTTCTTTTCAACATACAGTATTTGTGATAAAACTTGTTTCAAGCTACTGACAAACTGGACGTAAACTTAAAGCAAGTTCTAAGTAAAGAAATGTGACTAATTATAAAAGTATTTAAGGGGGATAATTATAAAAATACTCTGAAACTGGTTTTCTATTTTTAGTAACAGTGACATTAAACACAATGACCCCATATACAATCCCAAGCTTCCTTTTCATATAAGCTACCTATCCAGGACGTTTCAGCCCAATATCTCATTCCTAACTGAAGTTACTGAGCAGAACCATTTTTCTATTTTTAATAACAGTGACCTTGACATTGAACGGGTTACCCAGTGACTCCAAATGCAATCACAAGCATGCTTTTTATGTAAGCTACATATCTAGAATGCCACGCAGATTACTGCTCTTTCGCAGTGTCACCGCGGCCGTTTTTCAGTTTCAGATGAAAATCGCCGCAATTTTAGTGTGGATTGTCACCGAAAAATATCAACGGCATTCCCTGTGACCGTCAAAATCACCGCGATTGGAAAATGCAGTGTCGAAAGAAAGCGACTGCCCTGTTTCTCGGTGCTAAGTTCGCAGCGAATCGCAGGGAAGTTCCAACACACAAAACATTGTTTAAAAATAATATTTTACGTGTTTTAAAATTCGCCGATCTGATAATACTTGTTCCCAATATTGACCTGACTAAACCAGATGGGTTTACCGCATTGAACTAAAAAAGTCATCAAAAACGTGTAACAAATCGACAATAGAGTCCAGGTTAAATTTTTTCTTAGATAAGCACACGTTAGCGTTAATGAACAGTAAAGCTATCTTATAAATTTGTGCTACACACCGAAATAAAAACGTGTGTACTACCGAAGGCTACACACGCAAACAAATACAGGTACATTGTACCAGGCAAATACACTAGGCTTTAGTACACATTGCTACATGTACGTTCGTTGCTAACGGCCAGGTGATGTGATGACATCGCGTGTACCGAGTTCATAAAGGAATGAACTACACAATCACACACAGTTTGTTACATATACAGAACACAAGCAAGTTCAAGTCATTTATAAACACAAGTTATGAATAAACAATTTCACATAACTGTATGAGATAAAAATTAATTACCGACATGGTAATTATGGAATGTGGCTGGATGCAGATTTAGGTTAATTTGAGTGTTTTTGTAATTCAATGTAAAACAACTGGCTGAGCGATGTTTTTAATTAATAAGCAGTTAGAAGTAAGTGTACGTGTTTTGATTGCAATTATCAGCAAACTTTTTGCATCAAGAATCAAATTAAGAAAGCGCACCTGACACGTATATTTTCTTATATTTTTCCGTGTTTTTTTATTTCATTTATTATGTCTCATACAGATTGACGAAGTTTGGAAAAATATAAGTGATACACACTATACAAGATAAAACAATAAACAATCTGAATTTACAAACTGGATTATTGCAATTTTAAAATAGTGCAATGGCGAACGCCGATTTCCCGGTTGCTGTTTTAAGAGATCTAAGAAATAATGATTTTACATTGCGTTTCTGCTGTTTACAACAATTTTGGCTAAATAAAAGATGAAAAACTACAGTAAACCCATTTGTTTTAAAACAATTATTTTGCAATTAAAAATGAAAACTATGAACATCATGTCAGTTAAATTGCCGTGAAACCCCGGCGAATTCTCACTGGGTTTCACCGTGATGATGACCGAGAATGCCCATATTTTAATAGTGGTGGATAAAATTTACCATCACCGCGATGTGTAAACTCTTAACAAATCGTGGGGACAAAGTCGGCATGTTGAGTGTGAATGGTCGTAATCCGCGTGCATCATCTGTATGGCATATTGATAAATATCATTTAAAGCAATGAAAATCACTGCAAATGAATTCAAAATCCTTTACTGGTCCTACACATAATGTATTAAGTAAACATATTTTTCATACCGCTGCTGTTTTTTTCCACTATCAATCAGTAAATTATCATTTTCATAAATACTCTATATATGGTCATTTAGGACTATGATGTCATTGCTCACAAAATGGCAGCTTCCATATCCGTTCCAACAGAACCTTCAAATGATGATATATTCTTTTTTTACCATCCTATTTTGATAATTCTTTCACCCTTTTTACTAGATTTTCAGAACTCTCAATAATACAGCTTGTTTGACAGTGTCGTTACATTCCCTTTAAGCAAACCGTGTCCACAATTTTTACAACCAACTAGTAAAATTTAATTTAATTTTTAAAGTTATGATGTTGATTATCTACATTCAGTTATATGACAACCAATGTATAAGACAGGGATCTATCACAGGAAAAGCTACAAGTTACAGCATAACGTATATCTATGTATGAAGCTTAAACATGCAATGGGCTATATATGAAACCAGGAAAAAAATACAAAACTAAATTAAAAGCTTAACCTAAATTACCAGACAGTAACTTTAGACTAGTACTGTATTCACCGTTTGTTTTGGGACAAAATAAATTAATTGCAATAATAAGTCTGGCAAGCATTTTATTTCGCGTATTTCTGTGTGCGTAAATGTGTATGACTACTGGATTTACTATAATGCATTTTGCACATTAAATTTGAGCCAATTTGTGCCAAAATTCGGTTGTCTCAATTAATAAAATTATCTTAAAATTATGGAACTTTTATGAAATTTGAGATGTGTCCCAAACTATATAAAAGGAGAAAATACTCTATTTGTTTTGTAGCATGTCCATTTCATCCGTCTGCCATACTCTAACTTCCGATAACTGATAGTCAGAGTAAACCAGTCATTCTGACAGGTGTTATTTTCAATTAACATATTTACAGCTGTGCAATTACAGAGGAAATGTCAGCGACCGTGCTACAAACTAGCCTTGTACCATAGCTCTAATGGTTTTCCTTTGTTCTTGCTTATGATATATTTTTCATAAACCTGAAGGTCTGAGCCTAAACCGTGCTATAAATACCGGTATATTTCAGCCGTGCTATAAATGACAGATTCGGCAGTTATACCATGGTCTACTCAAATTTACGCGTGCGCAGTTGTAATTTACAAACAACCTGTCAATCAAAGCGACCAAAATAGCACTCCTTGACAGTGCATTTGCCCAATAATATACAAAGGCGATTGGCTGCAATAATCAAAACATGGGTCATGCTCATCACGCATGATAATGCTATTTCTTGATTGGATCGAGTTGTTATTTTTACTGAAAACTGCAACGCCCTAAAACTTCTTGCACATGCGTAGTTGGATAAATGGCTCTGGTACAAAACATTTATAGCATATTTTTCTGGTATGCGATTTATACTGCACTCTCGGGCCTGCGGCCCTCGAGAAGCAGTATAAATCTCATATACTTGAAAAAATATGCTATAAATATTACTTAAAGCTTCGGTTAATATAACCTCAGGGAATGACTATTATGCACAGTGGAACTTACATCTCCTGCAATATATCCTTTGGTATAATTGTGTGGGGTTGTATCATTTTAGGGATATCACTGACAATGTGCAGCTTAGGTTGCAAGGAATCTTCTAGTTTGCCATCCTCGTGTTCATCGTCTTCACTCAGCTCTAGTCTGCAATTCGAAAAATACACCTTAATGTAAGAGAACTATATAATATGTACAATGTCAAAATTAGTCTAATGTTTTAAAGGTTAAATTGTCAGAGGCTAGTTAGGGTAAAAAATCAACACTCATGTGACCTTAATTGAACACTATACACTGTGTTTAACATTTTTAAGACAATCAGTGTCTGCAATTGTTAACCAGAGGCCCAAGTGGGCCTGTAGACGCTCTACTGGTATGATGTGATTTAAAAACATAAACCTGATAGAGGCCAACCCAAGAAACATGTTTCCTATATATAACTCTATGTAAACTTTGGGTTATCGTGGTGGCCATTTTGAATATTTGACAACGAAAAACTTGATAGATGCCAACAACAGGAACATGTATGATATTTAACTAGAATGGAATAAGTGGTAATATGTCGTTTGATAAATGTCCTTAAATGTTACCTAAGTTTAGCCATGGTGGCCATCATGGATGACTGGAGGTCCCAAAAACACAAATCTGAGGGGGACTAACCCAAAGATCATTGTGTCAACAAAATCCTTCTAGCGGTTTCAGAGAAGATGTCATTTTTAATGTTTTCCTATATAACTCTATGTAAACTTTGGGTCGCTGTGGCGCCCATTTTGATTATTCGACTATAACGAAAAACAAAAACTTGATAGAGGCTACCCAAGGAACATGTTTATGATATTTCACAAGAATGGAATAAGTGGTTTCTGAGGAGATGTTGTTTTGAAATTTCCTTAAATTTGACCTAATTTTAGCCATGGTGGCCATCTTGGATGACTGGCAGCTGCGAAAAACACAATTCTGAGGGGGACTATCCTAAAGATCATTGTAATGAAGTTTCATCAAAATCCTTCAAGCGGTTTCAGAGATGTTAGTTTTAGCCTTTTCCTATATAACTCTATGTAAACTTTGGATCTCCGTGGCGGCCATTTTGATTATTCTAAGATAACGGAAAAAAAATATTGATAGAGGATAACCCAAGGAACATGTTTTTGATATTTCACAAGAATGGAATAAGTGGTTTCGGAGGAGATGTTGTTTGAAATTTCCTTAAATTTGACCTTATTTTAGACATGGCGACCATCTTGGATGACTGGCGGCTGCAAAAAACACAAATCTGAGGGGGACTGTCCCAAAGATCATTGTAATGAAGCTTCATCAAAATCCTTCAAGCGGTTTCAAAGAAGATGTCATTTTTAGCCTTTTCCTATATAACTCTATGTAAACTTTGACGGCCATTTTGATTATTTAACGATAACGAAAAACATAAACTTGAGAGAGGCCAACACAATGTTTATGGTATTTCATAATAATGGAATAAGTGGTTTCGGAGGTCCCGGAGAGAAACATATTGAAAACCGCTACTAAGTTGTATGTAAAAATAAGTATTATTTGCATGACGTAGGTACTACTTTTACTACTGCGTGACTGCACAGCGAAATGAGGTAAATCTGAATTGTATAGCTGCACAACTAGTGCCAGATATGTATAGAAGTGCACAGTGATGTATTGATTCTGATGTGAACATGGTAAGGATGATTTTTACCTGGAACGTATGAATAGTCAGAGATACAAACATCCCATATCACAGTACTCTGCTATGGAGGTTTACACATAAGTATAGCTACTGTCTATCTCTTAGCCATAACGCTGAGTGTCTGTCGTCTGCTGTAAACACTACCACGTGTATTTGTGTACACTTCTCAGTTCATAACCCGCAGGCACCTTCCCTATATTTTTAAATTTCTGTCATTTGGGTTTAAAAAAAATTGAAACTAGGAATAAGAAATAACTATGTCATAAATATGTTTTTACCAATACACTTGTTTAATTAATATCAGTTTACTTCTGTGCCAAATATTGATTTTTTTTATGAGGTGGAATTTTCAATATTTTGAAAAAGGTCTCCCTGATTTAACCATGTATAAATTTAAATGAAAATCTGCCCCAGCTCCATCTAGTGGCTTTTATACGGCAGTTGGGCCTTTAAGTTACCTAACCAATGTTAAGTTTTGGGAAAATAATGCAAAATATGACCTTGACCTTGATAATTTTGGCATTAGTTTACATGATGTCCCTCGCCCCAACGAAGCATCTGACAAGTTTCAGAAAAATTCGAACAGCGGTTGTTGAGATATAGTTGATTTAAAATACAGCCGCCGCCGGAAAAGTGACTGCTATGTCTCGTTACCCACTATCGTGGGCTAGACAAAAAAATGGACATCAATTTGCACTGATTGGTGTCCAACAATATTGAGAAGAAAAAAAAAGTAAATTAAAACTAGTAAAGTAAAAGTTTTGTTTGCATCCTCTTTATCACCGTATAATAAACGATATGATTATGAAGAAATTAAAATTTGGAAGAAAACAAATAAAAATAAAACACTTTTAATTATGATAACTGACTTGTAGTAAATTACTGTAGTAAATCAAATAATTAGTTTAAAGGGTATGTAGCGACATAGCCAAACCATTTTTATTATTGAGAGTTTTGAAATACTTGAATAAGGGTGAAAGAATTATCAAAATCGGATGATAAACAAAGAAGATATGATCATTTGAAGTATCTGTTGAAACGGATATGGAAGTGGCCATTTTGGGAGCTATGACATCACGTTTCTTAATGACCATATATGGAATATTTATAAATACGAAAATTTACTGATTTATAGGGGAAAAATGACATCAACTGTATGAAAAATATGTAATACTTAATGGCAATAATGATTTATATCATAAGTAAAAAAAATCATGCATTTGCAGTGATTTTCTTCGTTTTAAATGATATTTATCAATATTCCATATATGGTAATATGGAACTATGATGTCATAGTTCTAAAAATGGCGGCTCCCATATTCGTTTTAGAACAAGCTTTAAATGGTCATATCTTTTTTGTCTATCATCTGTTTTTGATAATTATTTCACCTTTTTCTTAGTTTTTCAGAACTCTCAATAACAGAGTTGTTTGGCTGTGTCGCTACATTCCCTTTAATTAGTGCAATTATAAATTCAAACATATGTTTCTCTGTACTTATCACATAACATGGCTGGGAGTGTAATAAAACCATGACTTATTTCTCGTAATAAACTACTGTATTACAGATGCAAATGAGGACCAAATCACTGTGTTTGTGTCCAGTAACTTAAAACATTTAATCCCAATTGATTGCATGTACATCATGCACTACGTTCAGACACCTTAAATATTTAACACAGGAATCAAATTTAATATTTTTAGCCACATTTTTAGCCACTTGCTAAAAAAAGCAAGTGCGAAGGTTTTCTAATGGCTATTTTAATCAAGATACTTGCATTAATAATTTAAAACCTCGAATCATTTTAGAAGGATTTTTATAAATGTAAATAATAACATGGCCCTCGATGCACTTTTTTTTTGGCCGAAATTCATCCCCATTCCCCATCGTGGTGTACACTCTTTCCCCCCAATTTTTCTGAAATTCCCCCCCCCCCCCCACCCCCACTCACCCCTACCCCCCGTCAAATAAAAGTACCAGAATATAGTGCTGCCCCACAACTGTCCAGATGAAATCGACATAAAAATGTCGCACAAAGCCAAATCTTTGGTATAGTGCTGATAGTCTGCTGCAAATGGTAGGTTATTTACATACATTATGAGGAATATGAAAAGTAATTGTTAATAGATTTTAAAACAACATTTTTTTATAGAAATGGATATATAATTGATGCAAATATTGTAGCAAAAATATTCCCCTTTCCTTTAAAATTGATGCAAAGTTCCTCTCTCTAACGGCCCCGGTCCCATTCCACCAATATAGAAAGAGGGCCCTGAATGACATTTTCACACTCAGCTAGAGCAGAAAATTATACTTACTTATATCCACCTATTTAACTGTTAGATATATTCAGTGAATAAATGTAGCCTGAGACCTAGTGGGTTTCTCTTATTACTTGAAAAATTCTGCAAGTATTATATTATATAGTAGTGTAATTATATCCATCTCATCTAACTATTATATAAAACCCTGAAATCTTACCTTTCTTCTAAATCTTTAAAACTCTGCCATTGCTCTTGCTGTGCAGTCTTCAAGAGCTTTTCTGGACGGCTTGAACAAAGGCCATTGTTTGGACGTGGATGATTCTTCTTCTTACAGAGAGGTTGATGTGTACTTTGATGTGAAATGGAAATTCTTTCTGAGTGTGTGCCTGTAAAAGAAAGTAAAATTAAGCATGTTGTAAAAAATAATTATTGTTTAAACTAGAAATGTGTCCATGGAACACAAATACCCACAGAGGACAATCAGAGAGAAAACATCAAATTTGTTATCCGGTAAAACATGGTGGATTATATCACATAACTTATGGTGTGGGAGTGGAATAACACCATTCTATATTTTTGATACACCACTAGTTATAGTAAGCCTAAAATGCGCTGTCAAAAAAAAAAGATAATGACTATGATCCAATTCCCACAGTTTATGTCAGTTTCGCGTGTTAAAGCGACAGGCAAAATGCAATAAAAGTCGATATGTGAGTTATGTGATAAATAGAATCTAACATTCGTTCTCATTCATTATTGAATTTATTAAACTTATTAGCAAAAATGATATAATGCTCGGCAAGAGCCTCGATTTTCAAAACTAAGGTATTTTTATTTACCACTAGAAATGCCAATTCCAATGATTTATAATTTATGTACATATTTTTAAAAATGCTCATGTTATTGCTGAAAAACCTTTGGCTCAAACAAGTGCCGCAAACAATAGTGCTAGGTTTCATGTTTTCATAAAGATGCACGCCAAAATTGCATGTTGATGCACAAAATTAAACTTAGGCCCAAAAAAAAAAATAGGTAGGTCAGTAGGCATTTTTTTTTTTTGAGCAAGATATTGTGAGATTCTACATGTATTTATCTCATAAACCCCATACAAGTTGATGATACAACTAAAAGTTTCTCTGTGATGTCAGTTTACCTCGATATATTGTGATAAATCATTGTTCTGAATTTTATTTTTTTCATAAAGTTTTAGGGTCGGTCCCTTAAAAATAGGATCGGTCGGGCCACCGGAAACACAGGTTGTTGTTTTTTTGGCCTTAGGCAAGGTTTTGCAGCTGAATCTTACTTTTTAGCTTTGATTAAATTTAAAGAAGATAAAAGAATGAACTTAACTACTGTATATATCCCCCACTGAACTTAACTACTGTATATATCCCCCACTGAACCCCCACTGAACTAACTACTGTATATATCTCCCACTGAACTAACTACTGTATATATCCCCCACTGAACCCCCACTGAACTTAACTACTGTATATATCCCCCACTGAACTTAAGTACTGTATATATCCCCCACTGAACCCCCACTGAACTAACTACTGTATATATCTCCCACTGAACTAACTACTGTATATATCCCCCACTGAACCCCCACTGAACTTAAGTACTGTATATATCCCCCACTGAACTTAAGTACTGTATATATCCCCCACTGAACCCCCACTGAACTAACTACTGTATATATCTCATACTGAACTTACTACTGTATATATCCCCCACTGAACTTAAGTACTGTATATATCCCCCACTGAACTTAAGTACTGTATATATCCCCCACTGAACTTAACTACTGTATATATCCCCCACTGAACTTAAGTACTGTATATATCCCCCACTGAACTTAACTACTGTATATATCCCCCACTGAACTTAACTACTGTATATATCCCCCACTGAACTAACTACTGTATATATCCCCCACTGAACTTAACTACTGTATATATCCCCCACTGAACTTAACTACTGTATATATCCCCCACTGAACTTAAGTACTGTATATATCCCCCACTGAACTTAAGTACTGTATATATCCCCCACTGAACTTAACTACTGTATATATCCCCCACTGAACTTAACTACTGTATATATCCCCCACTGAACTTAAGTACTGTATATATCCCCCACTGAACTTAACTACTGTATATATCCCCCACTGAACTTAACTACTGTATATATCCCCCACTGAACTTAACTACTGTATATATCCCCCACTGAACTTAAGTACTGTATATATCCCCCACTGAACTTAACTACTGTATATATCCCCCACTGAACCCCCACTGAACTAACTACTGTATATATCCCCCACTGAACTTAACTACTGTATATATCCCCCACTGAACTTAAGTACTGTATATATCCCCCACTGAACTTAACTACTGTATATATCCCCCACTGAACCCCCACTGAACTTAACTACTGTATATATCCCCCACTGAACTTAACTACTGTATATATCCCCCACTGAACTTAACTACTGTATATATCCCCCACTGAACTTAACTACTGTATATATCCCCCACTGAACTTAACTACTGTATATATCCCCCACTGAACTTAAGTACTGTATATATCCCCCACTGAACTAACTACTGTATATATCCCCCACTGAACTTAACTACTGTATATATCCCCCACTGAACTTAACTACTGTATATATCTCCCACTGAACTAACTACTGTATATATCCCCCACTGAACCCCCACTGAACTTAACTACTGTATATATCCCCCACTGAACTTAAGTACTGTATATATCCCCCACTGAACCCCCACTGAACTAACTACTGTATATATCTCCCACTGAACTAACTACTGTATATATCCCCCACTGAACCCCCACTGAACCCCCACTGAACTTAAGTACTGTATATATCCCCCACTGAACTTAAGTACTGTATATATCCCCCACTGAACCCCCACTGAACTAACTACTGTATATATCTCATACTGAACTTACTACTGTATATATCCCCCACTGAACCCCCACTGAACTGAAGTACTGTATATATCCCCCACTGAACTTAAGTACTGTATATATCCCCCACTGAACTTAACTACTGTATATATCCCCCACTGAACTTAAGTACTGTATATATCCCCCACTGAACTTAACTACTGTATATATCCCCCACTGAACTTAACTACTGTATATATCCCCCACTGAACTAACTACTGTATATATCCCCCACTGAACTTAACTACTGTATATATCCCCCACTGAACTTAACTACTGTATATATCCCCCACTGAACTTAAGTACTGTATATATCCCCCACTGAACTTAACTACTGTATATATCCCCCACTGAACTTAACTACTGTATATATCCCCCACTGAACTTAACTACTGTATATATCCCCCACTGAACTTAAGTACTGTATATATCCCCCACTGAACTTAACTACTGTATATATCCCCCACTGAACCCCCACTGAACTAACTACTGTATATATCCCCCACTGAACTTAACTACTGTATATATCCCCCACTGAACTTAAGTACTGTATATATCCCCCACTGAACTTAACTACTGTATATATCCCCCACTGAACCCCCACTGAACTTAACTACTGTATATATCCCCCACTGAACTTAACTACTGTATATATCCCCCACTGAACTTAACTACTGTATATATCCCCCACTGAACTTAAGTACTGTATATATCCCCCACTGAACTAACTACTGTATATATCCCCCACTGAACTTAACTACTGTATATATCCCCCACTGAACTTAACTACTGTATATATCCCCCACTGAACTTAACTACTGTATATATCCCCCACTGAACTTAACTACTGTATATATCCCCCACTGAACTTAACTACTGTATATATCCCCCACTGAACCCCCACTGAACTAACTACTGTATATATCTCCCACTGAACTTAACTACTGTATATATCCCCCACTGAACCCCCACTGAACTAACTACTGTATATATCTCCCACTGAACTAACTACTGTATATATCCCCCACTGAACCCCCACTGAACTTAAGTACTGTATATATCCCCCACTGAACTTAAGTACTGTATATATCCCCCACTGAACTTAACTACTGTATATATCCCCCACTGAACCCCCACTGAACTAACTACTGTATATA
This sequence comes from Cyrtodaria siliqua, assembly GCA_037043455.1. Taxonomy (NCBI): domain Eukaryota; kingdom Metazoa; phylum Mollusca; class Bivalvia; order Adapedonta; family Hiatellidae; genus Cyrtodaria; species Cyrtodaria siliqua. Next base: position 102,111 of record JAWPHD010006007.1, read on the forward strand.
TCCCCCACTGAACTTAAGTACTGTATATATCCCCCACTGAACCCCCACTGAACTTAAGTACTGTATATATCTCCCACTGAACTAACTACTGTATATATCCCCCAATGAACTAACTACTGTATATATCCCCCACTGAACTTAAGTACTGTATATATCCCCCACTGAACCCCCACTGAACTTAAGTACTGTATATATCCCCAACTGAACTTAAGTACTGTATATATCCCCCACTGAACTTAAGTACTGTATATATCCCCCACTGAACTTAAGTACTGTATATATCCCCCACTGAACCCCCACTGAACTTAAGTACTGTATATATCCCCCACTGAACTTAACTACTGTATATATCCCCCACTGAACCCCCACTGAACTGATATCCCCAAATGGAGGTATTTTGGAATGAAAACCATTACCTGGTTGAATTATCGAAGCTTGTGATGGTGATGCACAGTGAATTGACAGCTCTTGCATGTGGTTGGCTATCTTTTCTTCAGTTAGATGAACTTTATTTGTAGGACTTAGATACCTGTAATTATACATACATGTAGAACTAAAATGCAATCCCACTGACTGCGTGTAGATTAGTAGACCTGCAGTATCAGGATACTAACAATACGAGTTGGTTGGTTGGTGTTTTATGGCATTTTCAGGTGTGTTATGGCATTTTCAGCAAAGAAACAGTTAGGTTATATAATGATGGTCAATTTTTTTGATGGTAAGGTAGACCACCCACTTTTTACTGGGTAGAAATAGTACTGTAGTTTTGGCTGTTTTCATAGCTTTTGACATCAACTCTTGGTTTACCGACAACCTCTATTATCCAACATTAAGTGCCAGCACCGAGCGATGTCAAATATAGGAGATTTCACTTTATCATGCAGATATGCACTTTTCTGCCTAATAAACGGGTGACTTAATAAATGTTGCTTTATTAGGCACTGACCAATAAAGCAAATCAATACGGAATCCCTCGGCGTTTATTGTACGTAACGTTATCTGACGTCATGCACACAACACTACCTGACATCATAAAACAAACAAACAATAACAACATGGCGGCGTCCTCGATGAGCGTAACGTTCTGAGAAATAGGTAATAATAGTAATTCATACAGAAAATGTGGATAATCTACATGATAATTAGAATATTATGTCAGTGCATTTTACTATCAAGTTTATTAGGCTCGGCACGAAAACGAAGAATGGCTAATAAACTTGATAGTAAAAGGCACTTACATAATATTCTCCATATATATATTCACATTTTTTACACACATTTTCCCCCGAGTACAAAAAAGGGCAATACTCTGCCAAAATGGGCTGTAGAGTTGTGTTTCTTGCACTTGTGTGGCTTGTTTTCTTTTTTTCTTCTTTTTATTTTGGTCCACCTTCTCAACCCTTTTATGAAGACCCTCATCTAACAGTGTATGGGTCACCAATACCAGTAGTGGATGAGACAATATTCCTTGGTCTTATTTTCAACCGTAAATTAACATTTATACCACACCTTAAATACTTGAAGGCCAAGTGCCTTAAAGCTCTAAGTTTACACACTAATTGGGGAGCAGATCGTAAAGTACATTTACAACTTTATAGATCTCTTATCAGATCCAAGCTGGACTACGGCTAAATAGTATATGGATCGACTCGCAAGTCATACTTGCAGATGCTCGATCCTATAAATAATCAAGGATTACAACTCGCCTTGGGTGCCTTTCTTACATCACCAGCCGAAAGTCTATATGCTTTTTATATGAAAGAACCATCACTATCTCATAGATGGAACAAATTAGCCCTTCAATATGCCATTAAATTACAACCTAATCCTTCAAACCCAACTTCTGATACTGTTTTTAATCCTAGTTAAACCTCTTTTTGATCGAAAACCGAAGGATATTCGACCATTTGGTCTTCGTATTAAACCAAAATTAAGAGACACTGAAATCGACCTATATTTGATTACTAAGTAAGAGTGGACTTTTGAAACACCAACAATTATTTTTGATCTTTGTAACAGTAACAAATCCAGTACAGACCCTACTGTCTTTCAAAGCAAATTTAATGAAATTAAATCGAAATACAGTAACTTTCGACATATATACACAGATGGTTCTAAAGAGGGAGATAAGGTAGCTGCAGCAGCTGTTGTTCACAAACACAGCATAAAGAGCTGACAAAGCCTTTATCTTTTCAGCTGAACTTAAGGCCTTAAACTACATTTAGGAATCTGATGATGAACATTTTGTTATCTTTTCTGATTCCCTTTCATCTCTTCAAGCCCTGGGTAATATGAAACATGATAACCCAGTTGCGCTTCAACTTTTGTAAAAGTACAATTCTCTTATAGTTGATAATGTTATTATTTTCTGCTGGCTTTCAAGCCATGTAGGAATACGTGGTAATGATAGAGCTAATAGTGCTGCTAAAGCAGCATCAGGATTACATATATCTAATGCCAAATTACCTTATACTGATTTTAAAAGTTGTATCGAAACATATATTCATAACTCTTGGCAAGCCACTTGGGATTTGTCAGTTAATAAACTCCATTCAATTAAACCGTTACTCGGAGAATGGCGTTCTTCTAGTAGACCCATTCATCGGGAAGAAGTTGTCCTAGCCCGGTGCAGGATAGGGCATATACATTATACTCAATCATATTTATTACAAGATGAGCAATTACCAGAATGTATACACTGCTTTGCACCTTTAACGGTCAAACACATCTTTTTGGAATGTGTAGACTTTGATCCTATGCGTCAAAGGAACTACAATGTTAATACTATGAAAGAGTTATTTGAAACTATAGAATTTAGTCTTGTTTTGGATTCCCTGAAAGAAACCGGACTACATAAATCATTATATGTTTTTATATATATTTATTTATTTATATACCCATTGACGGGCATTTGTAGATTTACATATACAGTTTATATTACTACCATATCATCCTTTATTTGTAAATAGTTTTATCTTTATATATTTACATTCTTTTTTAATTACTACTTCATTTCTTCATCTTTCATCAGTTTTTGCGCACAATATGACCTATTTATGTGTTGACGTGCCGTAAAACACCATTCATTCATTCATTCAACCCTTTTTTCTGCTCCTTTCTTTCACTTCCCCTCACTCCATCTTCCGCCAGTTCTGCTGTTGTCCATCTTACTGGATGCATATCTGACGTGACATACTTTCTGTTGAAACATCACTCTATATTCTGTTTCTACGACTGTCGCTGTTCACCCACATTTCACCTAATGTTTCTCTACTTTTCTTCTTTTAGGATGGACATGTTGTCTATTATTTTCTTTTATTGTGAAGAAGCCTCCCCATAGTAATCCATGGTACTCCAGTCAAGCTACTATGCCACTACTAGGCTACTGGCCACTGCATACTTCAGATGTGTCAGACGAAGAACCAACAAATTTCTGCCTGTGTAGCATTCCCTCTTTCAGTGAAAAGGTCAGCCTAACATCATCACAAGCATCAAGGTACTAACTACATGTACTCCTGAAGCAAATCTGAGGGCCAAGAAGTTGGACTTTTGCCGAATTGTGATGAAAGATGAACAATGAACTAATGAAACATGATATGGAGAGATCAGCATCCGGCGGGATTTGATTTCTACTGACACAGAATATGTGTGTGAAGTTTCACTGAATTCTGCCAAGCGGTTTCAGAGATATGAGATTTCTGAGATATGAGGCATACAAAATACTTGTAGTTCCCAAAATAATGTAAAGTTTCATTTCTGAAAACTTTAAAAAGATTTTCTAATATACATACTCTAAATTCTCTGATGAATGCCTCTTTGGTCGCCGTGGCACCTGACTGCAAGATGGCACTGGGGATTGTCTGAAAATAATTCACAATCAGTATATAAAATCAGTCTATAAAGACTTACCGGTATCTGCCGTGATAATATTTTAGCACTTAAAACAGGATTAAGTGAATCTGAAGCATGGCAAACATGCATCATTAATTATTCATCTAATAGTATTCATTAAAATACTCAATGCTGATTCAGGCCTGAAGGATTCTCCGGATTTTTCACTCCCCGGATCTCCAGATTTAAGTGTACAATCTCCGGATTGTCCATCAAAACAAAAGGTTTATGATTTAACAGCTATACTTTCACAGTTTATCAGCTATTTCCCGAATTGGTCAACCTAACTGCAATAGTAAGTGTGAGGAACTATCAACTCCTTGTGTGAGTTACCACTATAACAGCTCCTGCTGTGTACAATGATTATAATTTGTAGAGTTGACTTTGTATTTGCAGTTTAATAGCAACGCATCTGTGTAGAAAAGTAAGTGAACTTTCATAAAAAAACAAAACAGTTGACTTGTGGTAGAAACTAAACCAAGTCTTCCTTATCGAATTACTATGCTAGTTTATTATTTTCTATAACTATCAAACAATGCATCACCTTGTATTAATTAAATTAGCGCTTTAAAACAATAGTGTGGAAATCCAAATTTCCATTTAAGATGTTCTCGCGCATTTTAAATCTTAAATTTTAAAAATCCAAAAGTTTTTGCAGGCCTGCCGATTGGTTAGGCCAAATAAAATTGATGCTACAACTGAAAGTTTCTCTGTGATGTCAGTTTACCTCGATATATTGTGATAAATCGTTGTTCAGAACAATTTTTTTTTTTGTTCATATCAAGTTTTAGGGTCGGCCCCTTAAAAATAGGGTCGGTCAAATTGGGCCTAGAAAAATCCCTGGACTAACTTTATTAACGTCATCTAATGATATTTATAAGCAAGGTTTGTATACTTACGTATAAGGTGAACGACTAGAACAAACAATTGGTTGGGCAACTGAACACGCATAATGAGTCTGCACACCAGAAGTATTGCCCCCTGAAATTTAAACAACAAACATGGAAATTCCACGAAAAACCAGGTATGCCATTTAGCTACATACAAAGTTTTGTTTCAATATTTCTTTCCATATAAACTACACACACACACCGAGATTCTCTCTAAAATCTCACTCCTAACTGAAGTTATTGCTCTGATTTGATTTGATTTTCATTTTAGTAACAGCGATCTTGACCCAGTGATCTCAAATGCAATCCAACTGACTCAAAATAAGTGAGTCCCAAAATTGAGTCCAAAAGTAAATCCCATGCCGCATTTAGTAAGCTACAGGTAGTCTGAAAGTTTTAGGTAATTTCAGTGGGACTAAATGGTTGTGCACCTTTTTAACCTCACTGTATCAACCTTGGCAGAGCAGTTTATATAAAATATGTGATCAGTGTTAGACCAGTAGCTCATGTAGTTTCAGAAGTATTTTTTCCCCTGTATAACTCAAATATAAATCTACAATGTATGACCCCCAGGGCAGGGCCAGATTTACTCCAGGGTCACTTTTTAAACAAACTTGGTAAAGGACCATAAACGTATGCTACAAGGTAACATGTGCATGCAATAACGCGTACTTGGACGGACAAATGACAAAAAGTGATCAAGTAAGCTAAAAAAACTACTAATGGACAGACGAAGGGAGTTGACAGATGTGAGAATACAGATGAGGGGAGTTGACAGATGTGAGAATACAGATGAGGGGAGTTGATAGATGTGAGAATACAGATTAGGGGTGTTGACAGATGTGAGAATACAGATGAGGGAGTTGACAGATGTGAGAATACAGATGAGGGGTGTTGACAGATGTGAGAATACAGATGAGGGAGTTGACAGATGTGAGAATACAGATGAGGGGAGTTGACAGATGTGAGAATACAGATGAGGGGAGTTGACAGATGTGAGAATACAGATGAGGGGCTTGGGAATATCGTATAACTATAAGCTCTACTAACATGAAGCGCCATCGGTCGGTGCAAACGCTCGACTTTCAAGGCCTTTATTTATTGGAAAACTATGTTCAAGAACGTAATTTTTCTTAATTTCAGCACTTGTAACCCAATTTTATACCATAAGTATAATAGGGGCCATAATTTTGCAATAAAAATAATAGTATGAGTTATAGAACCTGGCTGATGTATGTCGAATACATTCGTGCAGTTTCAGTCCAATATGTAAATTAGTTTCGGGAGATACAAGCTTTATATACAAACGTTAACCAAATTTTTATAAGTATATACATAATAAGGGGCTGTTATTTTGTCAAAATAATAGCATGAGTTTTAGAACCTCGCTGTATGATGTTATCTCATGATGTGTGAAGTTTCAATCCATAAACGTAACGTAGTTTCAGAGATACAAGCTTTACATACAAACTTTAACCTGGACGAAAACGTCGAGCTTAATATTTTAGCCATCAGAACCTTAGCATACCTGTAAATATTGAGACCCCTTGCTGTATATTCAGCGCAGCATTCGGCCATGATATTCTCGGAGGCACCGCATGCTGCCAGTGGGTGAAGCCGGAAGGAGCGAATGTTTGCGGCGTTGCCCTTGAATAATAAAATCTATTTTGCGTAGTTGCCGTCAGAGCTGGCGAATACTGGCACAACTGTGTTGGAGAAGTGAATGTGAAACTGTATCCAGCATTAATAATTGCCCCAGCACTAGCAGGTATAGGTTGATTCAACAAGCGTGGATTTGGGACATCTTTCCAAACCAAGCTGGGATCAGTTTGCATATCTGGTGGCCCTTGCAGTTCAGAAATATTTGACATTTGGCAAGGACTGTAAAATGTATTATTAGTATACTGCGCATTTTGATGTTGCGAAATAGCAAACACATCCTGGCAGGCGAGATTGTCAGAATTCATTCTGTTTTCTTGGATACTGTTGTCATAGAATGGAGTCTCTTCTGGCTCTTCTCCCTCCATCTGTAGTCCAGCAGTTGGCATGGTAAATGGTAAGCAATGATTGAAGGATAGATAGTTGTTGTTGTTGTTGTTATGTAACATGGTGAGGTCATGCAGTTGAAGGAATAGCACATACCACATGTGTCACCTCTGGAGGCACTGAAATGAATAACAAGAGCTATCAAAGACCAGTCCAGCTCTACGATATTCCAAATAGTTTCAATAATATCTTTTAACGTCTCACACCACAATTAATTTTCCATAGGGTCCCATTGTAATGTTTTTGTTCGTGGCATAGAGATAAAAAAGATTTTGCAACATGTATTTATGCTTAAATTCTTCACTGATCCAATATCTGCAATTTTAAACACATTTAACAAATATTTACCAGATTGAACTTTTTTTAATTTCATGTTTGCGTGGCACCTATCAAAATTTAGACAAAAATACAACCCCGTGGTGATTAGACCCATGATGTGTAAAATGAGGCAGAATTAGCTAGAAATCTTATATCAACATGCATTTTTCTGTGATCTCTTCCTAAAATGCTGTAGATTTAGAACCTGGTAAAGATAAATCAATGTATACTGTAAAATGTAGAAAAGTGAACTTGTTTTTTTTATCTACCTCCTTCATCTCAGGGAGTACGTTATAGGGAGGAGAAACGGGTTCATAAACGCTCTATTTTATCGATTTATGTTGTCGCGCTAGAACGCCGCCATTTACTATTTTACCGATACAGGTAAATCGATCGTAAGCGCGTTACATTTGAAAAGTTAAAATTTCAGCCAACATCTCAAATTAGGCAGTTTTTACAGCCCCCTTTTAACGGCTTTCTGTTATAATCAACATCACGAAATTACCTTCTTGACAAAGATAAATATGTCTACTATTCACTTTTTGTTATTATTAATGCCTAATATAACCCATACTTCGTATCTCGTTTGCAATAGCTCCACACCATTTTTAATTCTATAAAATTAAAAATTTAGCTGATATCTCAAAAGGCACATTTTCATCACCTCTTTAGGCTTTGTCTAAATATAATCACCACCATGAAATTACCTTCTTGACAAAGATAAATATGTTTACTATTCACTTTTTGTTATTATTAATGCCTAAATAGCCCGTAGTCTCGTATCTCGTTTGCAATAGCTATACACTGTCACTATATTTTATTTGGCGCAGAGTGGCGCCATCTTTGTTACACGGAACCGTCTGGTAAAATGTGCTTTTAAACATGCAAACAAATACACGCTCTGTATCAGAGGACACAATGTGAATAAATAATACTTGTGTTTACATTTAGCACCTTTATTGAGTTTGTAAGTGTAATAATTTATAAGAATTTGCTGTTTTTCACACACTCGCGAAACAACCGGAAGTAGTCATTTTCACGGAGTAGTGAAACACATGCGCGACAACATAAATCGGCAAAACGAGCCCGTTTCTCCTCCCTATAACGTACTCCCTGTTCATCTGTAGGGCACGAGTATTCAAGGGAGATAATAGTGGTGTGAGTCCATAAGGGGGAAAATAGTAACTAGAAGGGTGTTCCACAGAACACTTGTGTCACCTGCCATGTGCTTATTTTTAAAGTTACGAGCTTGGTCAGGTTGCAGGTTAAAGGCATAACTCTGCTGAAGGGAAACTGAAAGTTATCGGAAAATGGGGTAAGATGAAGATGCAGGCCTGCCAAATCTCCAGATAAAATCCGGATTTTCAGGATTTTTTATTTACTTTCCAGATCTCCGGATTTAAGTTTACAACCTCTGCATTTTCCATCAAATAAAATGTTTATGATGTAACAGTCAAATTTTACACTGTTTATCCGTTATTTCCTGCAGGAGTCCTGTTACGCTACCTAGTCTGTGATGCAAAGGAGGGTATTTGCAAGTGTCAAATCTATGGATATAAAAAAATTATCTGTCATATCATCTTTAAAGGGACACACGGCAATCTTGATTTTTTAAAAACTCACGGCGTCCCGTTAGTTTTTCTCTTCACTTGCATTTGTTCAGTCATTAATAGTAAGTGTTAGAATAGTTCAAAGCAAATTATTTTTACATATTACTAACTTTTTATAATAGTGCATCAATAATATGTTTAAAAATTTGCTGAAATACTGAAGAAAATTGAAATCTCACTTTTTTATTTAATCATATGCAAGCAGTTTTAAAGTCAAAATGACGCAGGATAACTAAATTGAGAAGCAAATTTTAATGTTTGAATAAAACTCCAGATTGCCATGTGTCCCTTTAAATGATTCATCTAACATATATGTATTTTTCTCAAAACAAATATATTAATAATGATATGACATAAAATTATATACATAATATTACGTTATGTGGGTATATGCATAGACCCATTAAGGTGAATGCACTCTCAGCAAATAGCAAAGTTAAAAGTAGGATAAGTAAAACAACAACTAAATACGTGTACATGAAACTTACAGTATATCACATAATTATCATAAACATCATATAAAAGCTAAAATACTAAAAAAATATAATTATGAAGATGTTTTTAAAAAGTGCACAATACAGAGAATCTAGCAAGAATTAGATCTCATCAATAGCTTACTATATTACCTTGATATTATTGGCTAGGTAATTTTTTTTGCTATTAAAAAGTAAAACAAATATGTATATTAAAGTTGTTTTATGCAACTTTTGCTTAAATCATCTGTCTTGAAATCAAACAGTAACGTACGTAAATACAGAAAAACATGTAACCCGGTTCAGATATGATGGGCTGAAAAAAGTGTTCCACAGTTGTTCGGATGGTCCTTCATTTTTATCGCTGGACAGTATGATAATTTCCCCAGTCACACCGAATGAGCACTCGGTGTTTATCCCATCCAATTATTAAACCAAAATTATCCCGTTCGTTGCAGTTGGAAATAATGAAATTGCAACGTCTCAATGACGTCATCAGCCAAGCAGATGGGGAAAGCAAAAACAAATACATGTTATCATGTTGTAATCTAAAGCCATTCTCGACAATATAATTATATTAACATGCTAATTAAATTTTCTTCGAACGTTAACTTATTTCATTTACAAAAAATATATATCAACCGACGAATGACGTTTTTTTCCGCTGAAAAACCCACCTTTGGCTATGTTTAGAATGTTGACGTCAAGAACGTAAACATTTAGAGACTGTGACGTATTATAAATGAAATAGTCGGGGGAAACGTTACGGGGAAATTGGCAGAATAAAAAAAGAAATTAAAAAAGAAAAAGGGAATGTTAGTCAGCCCATGTCCCTGTTAAGAATCCAAATAACTATCCAGGCTCCTGAGGAGCGTAGCATGGCCTGTTTTCAACATACTCATAATAAGGTTTGTGAGTAGGTTACCCCCATCCATTTGTTTTTTAATATTTGGACAAAATATAGCTTGTACATGTACAAGCAAAAATGAGGTAAATCTCTACCTTATCCCACCCACACACCCCTCCTCTTCTAATTTTTATTTGATTTTTTCAACTGTTTAGGATTGTTTTAAATATCATTATTTTTTCCAATTTAGATCTACTTCCGGGAGTAAGGGAATATGCCCCTGCAAATAATGTTTGCAAAGTCCGTTGTGCTGGTGTTTGGGGTGTACCTCACCCCGTTCCCCTTCCCCCAACAATATGTTCCCTTTGAAACATGTCACAAAAGCTTTAAAACCCATCACCGGAAAGCAACACCTTTTTCTGTTAAAAAATGTAAAAATAACAGATGTAAAAAAAAATATATATATAAAATACCGTTTTATCAGGTCACTTGTGGTTTGTGTGTAAGGCGGTGGAGGCGGTGTGGTGGTGGTGGTTGGGGGTGGGGGGTGGTGAGTAGAACCAGATAGGTACCACTTTCATTCCACAAATCTCCCGAAAACAAATATTTTCATAGTCGATAGTGATTCTATATAAATTTTAATAATGGAGTAAAACAAGGGGACGGATTAAGTCCCCTCCTGTTTAATATCTTCACCAATGATCTACCAAATATCTTTAGTAACTCTAATTGTGATTCACTCTGGCTTCAAGAATCACCACTTAGCTGTTTACTCTATGCAGACGACCTTCTTATATTTTCTGAATCTGAATCTGGTCTGCAAAACTGCTTGAACAACCTGTCAGAATATTGTACAAGATGGAAGTTGACAGTAAATACAAACAAAACTAAAATTATGATATTTAGCAATGGTAAAAGGAAATTACGTGCCCCTAAATACATTAATGGAATCAAACTGACGCAGGTAGACACTTACCGATATCTTGGTTTTGAAGTATTTTTCAATGGTAACTTAAAACATACAGCTAATGCTTTGTATGAAAAAAGTCTGAAAGCAATTTTTTCATTGAAAAAGAAGCTAAATAACTTTGAAGATATCCCAGTTCACATTCAGTTGAAATTATTTGATGCTCTTATTAAACCTATATCCACCTATGGAGCAGAAATCTGGATAGCTGACTTCAATTTCAAACCTAATAAACTTGATAATCTTCCCTTTGAAAAACTTCATAACAGATTTTGTAAACATACATTAAGGGTTCACAAGAATTCATCAAATTTTGCATGCCGTTGGGAATTAGGCAGATCTCCTATCTTTCAATTTGTGACTGATCAGACTTTTAAGTTCTATGATCGATTACGTCAACTTCCACCTTCAAGGCTTTTATTTAAGGCATTTATCACAGATACTAATCTTTATAATGAGGGGAGCCAGTCCTGGTATAAATTTTTGTCAGATAGGGCAACAGAACTACATATTGATACAAATAATTTTGACATGAACCATTTTAGATCAAAATCTAAATCTCATTATTCGGAAACTTTGGATGCTAATCTTTGTAATTATAAAGTCAACCAAGAACTCAAGCTTAATTTTTACTCAAATATTTGTGACAATTTCGGAATTCAGACATACCTACAACTTGGACTACCAAAATCAATTACTAGGGATTTAACTAGGCTAAGAATAAGCTCACACAGACTTCAAATAGAAATAGGTCGATATGCCCGTCCTAAAATACCACGTGATAGCAGATTATGCTCTTTCTGTGATAAAATTGAAGATGAAATACATTTCCTGTTGCACTGCAATAGAAATTTGCAAGAAAGAAAAGTGCTATATAAACAATTCTCTTCACTAGAAATCAATTGCGAAGACATTATCTTAGCTAAGAAACTTTTAAATCCAAATACCAAAAAGGACTGTTCCCTTCTCTGCTCTTTCATATCAAAGTCATTAGTTAATATGTAATCTTTTTATAGGCAGATAAACTACACAATATAATATTTATGCATGTATTTTAAATACACTATTGTTGTAGTATACTCTATAATAGCAACTGATCTTTTTCTACTTTCTGTTCTAGGATGATAACTGTACTGTTTATTTCTGTACTAGCTTGTTTATACAGTTTTTCCTAATAAAGAATTGAATTGAATATATAAATTATGAAATAAACTTAATTATGAATTTTATTGCTTTACATTCGTGTGTCTGGCTCATTCCAGTGCCCTGGCTTGCGGAACGTCGGTGGTTCTACCCAGGTGCCCGCCCGTGCACGAAAATTCCCCAGAGGGGCACCTGGGGCCTTCCTCCACCAGTGGAAGCTGGAAAGTCGCCATATGACCTTAGCTGTTGGTGCGACTATAAAATCCAATTCAATTCATTCCAGTGCCAGTGTGTTCTTTTAAACAATACCAATTACCGTACATTTACTTTTCTGGTGGGTGCATGGACATAAATACACTGGATTCGAAACTGCCTATACGCCTCTTGCTAATTCTAGAGTTATCCGCTGAATGGTTAGTAAACTGGTTCCCTGATTACTCTACGGTATCCAAATGGTACCAGTTGGTTCTACGGTATGCATGGTGGTGGTACCAGTCATATGGCAAATAGGATGCATTCATTTTTAAAATGTCAAATGAGTACCATTTTTTAATCAAATTCTTCAATTACGACAAGATGTTCTTAGATTGGTCATTTATTTCTAGACACTCCCATTTATTTTAGACCATATTATGTTTAGCTTTCTTTGTGTTTAATACATATTTTCTTGTTTGTGTTGCTAGATGTAATATGCCCTTTACTTTAACCAATGGTAATAAGTAAATGACTAAATGGTTTTACCTTATTGTTCGGGGTGCTTGTTTCAGCCAAAAGTTTTTCTGCAGTAGCTTGAGCAATTTAAATAATACTTTCATCAATTTTATATCAGTAGAACTGGTATTTTTAGTGGTAAATAAGAATATCTTAGTTTTGAAAATCGGTTGAGAATTAAATATGTTACAGCCCAAATGATTTTTTTGATGGGGCTTTTCACATGTAAATTCCTTTTTGGTGGGACAGCAGAAAATTAAGAAATTTCATATAACTTCAGTTAGCCTTCATATTTTGCTATAAAACTTTCAGGTTTTTCTTAATTTACGAATATCCAACAATTTAAAACCAATTTCGGATAAAAACTCTATAAAAAAATATGTTTCAAATTTTTTATGCAGCAGAATTTTGCATTGAAAATGCCCCTTCAAAAACAGCTTTCGGGCATAACATTTTTATTTCTCAACCGATTTTCAAAAGTAAAGTATTTTTATTTACCACTAAAAATGTCTGTTTCAGTGATAAACAGCTTAATTAGGTACTAGATACATTTTGTCTGAAAAGTCCAAAAATCTTTGGCTGAAACAAGCGCCCCAAACAAAAGGTTTTCAGTTTGGGTCCTATCCCCGCGACAAGCACCTGTGGGCCCGACCTGTCTTCGTCAAAGGCGGTCTGTATGTAGCACGTGTGTACACGAATACATATTGTAAACTTACCTACAGTGAGGCTACTAACACAAATTATTTTCATAATGCGTCCGAATCAAATCTCCAAATCATGGAGGCCGCCATTGTTGTTGTTGTTGTAAATCTCACGGACATGTTTACTTGTTGGTCCCCTGCTATATTTAGGGTTAAAAAAATTACTAACTGGCCCCCAGAATAACTTTTTTAGTATTTATCAAATATGGTAGAACTATATATCATTAGAAAGCTTAGAATATTTTTTTTCTAAAACACTAAAGATATTTAAATTTGGATTCCAAATAAGTGTTTAATGAATGCAACACATACACCCATCAGAATCGCAAAATTGTCTTATTTTGATCGCATAAAACACATGGCCCCACTCTTGAAATTATTTATTACAGCTTTGATCGGTAATAACTTTATATATTTATTTAGCTGAAGATAACTGCTTTCTAAAACTGTAAGGATAATTGAAATCGTATAAAAATTGGCAAAGTTATATATCGCTGTAAATATATATGTGAAATCATATTTTTTTAGCCGCGATAGTTTGGTTCGGAAAACATGGCCACCAAAATATTGTATGAAGTACTTTACCGATAATATGTTTGTTTATATATTCTTAAAGCATATGTTATGCAATTTATTTAGATTTAAAAATAACTAAAATTTGTCTAAAAATGATAAATGTTATGTGATTTTGAAAACAGCTGTTGAATTTGCCGATTTTATAAATGTTGCAAATATCAACCGACAGAGTTATGCGTGTTATTAAATGATAGTCACATATCTTTTCGTTCAGATACACTTTTATCATCTAAAGTGGTGGCGTTCTTGTCTATTAATATTTCTTGTATATTTACATCATTTGCATCCGTTAACTTTAGCGATGCACATACATCTTCGTTATTTGAATTTACAGAATCGGATCGCGGACTTAAATTTTCTCGTAAAATGTCTTCGCATACAATTTCAGTATCGTTTTCAGAAATTTTGTTTTAATTTAATCTAAGCGCTCTTTTGCGGCTTTTAATAGTTCTTCGGGTGATACAGCTATCATTGGAAGATGTATCTCTTCTGGTAAAAGCTTAGCATGTGCAAATTCTTTTTTTTTTAATTTATAGTTTCCAAAACCGGCCCTACCACATTGAATTTCTATATAGTCCGATATTTGAAGAAAATACAGAGTTATAACAATCATATCTATCGGAAATTCTTTTCGTTTTTGGAAATATTTAATGACATTGTTTATACTCTCAGCAGCATTTGTAGTAATACCTGAATACAAGTCATAACCCTTAATTCTTCTAGTATCCAACGTCCACAGTGCTTTACTATGCTATTTTAATGTGTTTATTGAAGTAGTTGTTAAATTCGCCTGTCCAAAGCAGTCCATATTCATTAAGTTGTTCATGAAAAACAGTTTCAGATTCAGACCGCAAAAGCTGATCGACACGTGTTGAATAAACAGTATTATCAGCTTGAGAAGCTTTCAACTTATTAAGCCAAAGAAACATGCAGCCAACAATGTATTATCGGTCTACACTGAACACAATTCCTAAATATTCACCTTTTTATCTTAATTAATTTTCTTATTTTATATATATTTTAGAATAGATATGTGATAAGTAATTTGTTTTGACCCATAGTTTGTAAAACATTTATTTTTTGTTTAAATTGTTACATCTTTTCCTTTATATGAAAACATGAAATGTGCTGATAAAACACAAAACATGAGTCAAAGATCGTTTAAATATATAAAATTCTTAAAATTGGTATGAAATAATAAAAAAAAACATAAAAATTTGACCCATTTATCGCAGATTTTCTCTCTATAAAAAAATGAAATATGGATAATCTTAAATTACCTCCCTCAAATTGAATATTATTTGAAATTCAAGTAACTGTAATTCAGCGTTAAAGGGAGTACATCAGACTTTTCAAAGAGGTCTAGGGGTCCGACTTAAAATTGACAAATAATGATATTTTCTATTTTAAAGCGCCTGAACATAATGAAAGATCCTAAAAATGACCCCTTAGTTACAAGGAAATTCATTCTGTACAGTAATACGTGCTATCCTAGGTTAATTTCAGCATGTTATGCCCGATTCCGTCCTAGCTGTATGGTGTATTCGAAGTTTAAACCTTAACAATATGGTTCGAACATCATATTTTGATGGATATAATTTTTTATCATGAATTGGAACATTTTTATAATTTAAGATATTTCTAGAAAAATCCTGATGTACTCCCTTTAACGTTAAATATTTCGAAAATTTCTTTTGCAAACGCATTTGTAGTGGTAATGCTAGTAAATCATGATGTCAAAATAATTTTAACTGGCATATTTTAGAATTAGGAACATCGAAAGCTTCACTAATTCGAAGTACTTAATAAAATCCTATATACCCATTTGTATATTAAAGTGTTATAACTTATTTCTAAGAAAACACATTGATTTAAAAGTTTTCAAATATGTTCATGCAATCAGAGCAGATGATTTTGCAGTTCAACCGTATCGCTAATCAAGCTCAAAATACACAAAACAATGAGAATATTATTGACATATTCTTAGGAAGGTACTTAGCGATTTGGTTTAGTGTACATTGCTAATAGCAGCTTTAATGCCCGGTTCTCTATCGCAAATGTCGCTTTGTTTGGTGTTTTTCAATTTAATTTTGAAAATGTTTTTATATATTTTTGGATTTTTTGACTTTTTGGGATATGTTTGTTTACCATTATTAACTCTCAAGAACTTATCGAATCGACAGTCCCTCCTATCAGGAAGAGCACACAAATCTATAACATACACTTCGTCCCCACGAGGGTTAAAAGGAATTGTTTTGCTTATTTTATTTTCAAAAATTCCATTGTCACAATCTGTTAATATTTTAAAAGCTTGATCAGTGGTTAAACAACTATTTTGAATAGAAAAAACAATGTCTGTGTCAACCGCCAACTTGTATGTCTGCTGTCGGCGGTGTATTTGGCGGCATTGTAGGCAGTATAGTCGGCGTTGTTGGCGGCCTTGTCGGCGGTGTATTTGGCGGCATTGTCGGCAGCGAAGCCGGTGTTATTTTTCTTTTTGAGTTTTTTTGAATTGCCTTGGATGGTATTGTTGGCGTCTGCTGATTTCTTGGGTTTCTGTATGCTCTGCACCGTATATCTGTTTTCTGGCATTTTCGGTTTTGTTGTTGGTGGTGTTGCGGCCAGATATGGTGTAGGTTGTGTTGTTGGTGTTGTTGTAGATGATGTTGTAGTTGTAGACCTTCTGTGTCTTTTCCGCTCAATGAACGTGATGCCTTCTGATGCCGGGGCTGGTTTTGTAGCAAGTGCCGGAGTGCTTTCGAATTCTGGGAGTCGCGCAAATTTGGTATTTGAAAAAGTGTTTCCATTTGACTTTCGGAGGTTGGGGGTAACAGTACTGGTTTACTAACCCAGACACGTGGGTGGTCTCACCTCCACCACAATAAACTGACAGTATGACACGACAATGCTCCAGATTGAATACTGTACTGTAAGAGGCAGAAGAAGAAACACATTTCCAACTATTATAAAACTTCAAATCTATTTTAAGCCGCTCAAATCGAATGAAAGTAAACCCGCAATTTCCCGCCAAAATCTAAAACCGTTGACATTTGCTATTATTAAAGATGGGTTTAGAACAATACAAGGCAATGTTTACAGTTTATGTTTATTGGAATATATTGGCCACGGCTTCAACAAAATAGAAGATAAAACATATGTATGTACTTTATGAACCCTGAGTACAGCAGTTCACAAAGGCACATGTACCTAATATAGAGGATAAAATGTTAGTCTAGTAATTATAGGTTTTAAGGTCAAACAAATTCCAACAGAAAGTATTTTAGGATTTTTAGAATCACTGACATGTAATGAGTTTCAGAAAAAAACTCCTCAAGATAAAGATGGTGGGAAATGCTAAATTTTGGGGTAAAAATCTCCGGAAACTGGAATAATTTTATAAAAAATCATTTGAGCAAATTAGAATTTTCTAACAGTGCGGAAATGCTCTTCCAAATACATATCCATGTAAATCACGGTTTTATAGATGCATATTGGGTTAATAATATGAGATTTTGGGGCAAAACTTGGAAAAAAATGAATAAAATCGTTGATTTCTGTAATACATTTGGTGATACTAGGCTATAAATTAAAAATAACAACTCTTATTTTCAACTATAATTACTGGCCTTTGTGTAGTTAATTAAACATATGTATGTACGTTATGAACACTGGGTACAGCAGTTCACAAAGACAAATGTACCTAAATGAAAGCTCTTTTATTGAAAATGTCAAAATTCTTATTAACTACACCGCGAAAAACTGCCGCCACCGTGAGAAGATCCCGAATGTGGACTGTTGCAGCCGCGACAGAAGAACCAGACTGAAACCGATGAAATCCCGTGCTCTGAAAATAGAAACATAAAAAAAAACACGAAAACACTGTTTTCAATAATAGGGGAGGGTGGGTCGATTTATGTTCCGAATACAGATAAAATAAATGTTTTTGTACCGAATGAATTACTGAACCTGTTGTTCTATCAAATTGTGTAGAGGAAGAGAAATTGATAATTAAAGTTGCCGGTGCCTATGTCTAAAATGCACCGGCAGAATTTATACACTAAATCTATTTTATATTCCACTTAAATAACAGTAATTTGTCCTTCCATTAGGGACCGACCAGAATTTTTTTTTTTACTTGAATAACAGTAATTTGTCCTTCCATTAGGGACCGACCAGATTTATTTTTTTTAAGTTTTACTCTTCGTAGAATAAGAAGAGCTGTTGTAGATCAACTCAACGTCTGCGTCGTCAGGTTAGTTTTCAGTTGTTAGCCAAGTCCTGTTATTTCAGCAATCACTGGTCAGTGAATCAGTACCATCAAGGACACTGGTAGACACAGGTTCCATAACTCTGTATGTCATTTAAGAAAAAACATGTTTTTTTAATTACTTTGAATTTCTGGTTAAAGTTCTTTTTTGACAAAGTCCATTTATTTTAACAATTTAAAGTCGTACATCAACAAAACTTCAGTAAAGCTTGGAATATCAAGGGCACTAGTAGACACATGTTCCATATTAACTCTGTATTGCATTTAAGCAAAGTTATGTTTTTTTTTCGAATCCAAAATGCTGGTTAAAGTTTTTAGGCAAGTTCTTTATTTCAATAGAATATCGTTAATTATTAATACAACTTCAGTAAAGCGTGAATGCCAGCAGACACATGTTCCATAACTCTGTATTGCATTCTAGCAAAATTATGGCCCTTTTTCTGGATAATCATTTTCTGTATTGTATTTGAGAAAATGTGTAGCCTATAATTTTCGACTTAGAATTGCTTTTATTTTCTTTGTTGGCAAGTCCATTTATTTCAATACCCACTAGCTATATATCTCAGCCAAAGGAGCTTGACAAGTGTCATCACTTACAGACACAATCATGTTTCATAACGTTTTATTTCATTTTAGCCAGATGATATTTTCTTTTTCAGCTTAGAGTTTCAGTTAAAGTTTTTTAAGCAGCTTGCCTTCATATATTTCAATGAAACTCACTGCATACATCCAATAACAATGGCAAGCCTGTATATATCATTAGCCCCATAAACCCCACACCTTCCCCACTCTTACACCACCACCACCATCACCCCATATAGACAAATATTTATTCTATTCTTCAGTTACCATGTCTGCATCCATCCTGTTCTCTTCCATCCCATTCCCAACACCCTTCTCTCAACCCCCATCTCCATTGAAAATAGTGTATTATTTCTGTGTTTTTTCCCTATTCAGAAACACTTCACTTCCCCTCCCCACCCTCTTCAAGTTCATATTCTTTCTGATGTATTGAAGGTCTTGCTTCGATATTTGACCACCCCTCCCCGCAACCCTACACCCTCACCTCAGTCGCCACCACCTATTAACCGCCTGGTACTTTTGCGATGGACTTATTGAATATCATCAACAAGTAAATGGACTTAAGAAGCAGCTTCAGCCACATGCAATGCCAGGTTAGAGACAAATGCCAGTGTTAATAAGAATGGTATGGAACATAGTAGTCATTGCCCAGTACAAAACGATCCCCTACCAAACAAAACATCCAATCAATTCATAATTCAGAAGAGCAAAAGGGGGCTCGCATAGAAAGCAGACAAGTACAAGCATAACTAAATATTAACACCAGCACATGAAGTTCTATCCACCAAATATGGAAAGATCCATATTAGTCAAAAAAAGGTCAATTTTAAACAAGGTCACTGACACTTCTGTCTCACCAACCATGGTGCAAGTTCATTCACAAGGTCAAGTCTTAATTGTGGACCCTTGTATTGTAATACTATAATGACCACTGCATACTACATTGATTACTAACATGCCCAAAGTATATCACATCTATAACTGTCATGGCTACTCCTTACCTCATTTTCTACTACCATGACCACTGCATATTGCAAGTATTACTACCATGACCACTACATATTGCAAGTATTACTATCATGACCATATCACATTTATTACTACAATGACCACTGAATACCCCATTCATTATTACCATGACCACTGAATACCCCATGTATTACTACCATGAGCTATGCATACTTCATTTATTATTACCATGACCACAGATACCATATTTATTAATAATATACCTCATGTTAAACATCCATGTTCAATGTTCAAAGACTGTTATTTTACCATTTTTGTAATATCGCATATCACTTGTAATGTGGAGTGAGTCACTGAATGATAGTATTATTTTTGTAATGTCAGTATACTACTGTCTTATGATTGTGAAGTCAAAGCAAGTTTATAATTATGTATTGGGATGTCCAATGCTGAAAAGTGTATGTCTACATACACAAATGAAAATCAGTGAACATTTACTAAAATGGCTGACACAGTTTGCAAAACATTCTGAAGATGATTTGAAGATAGCTGAAGATTCCGAAAGAACATAAAGAACCATAGATCTGTTTTCTAGGTGCTGAGAATAGTGATTTTGAACAGAGAGAAGTTACCATGTATTTCAAAGGAATATTAAGCAGAACCAAATACTTTTTCAAACATATTTTTTAGTATGATAAAATAAATAGCCTTAGAAGGTTGACAAATGTTCACTGTCACCCTCACAGGATTGCAATATTTACATACTACCATGACCAATGTATATCACGTTTAGGCCATTATTTTTTATTATTTTTAAGAACCATCAAGACAGAGAATAGCTGTAGGAGGAAGGGAAAAAAATAAACTATCAAATTCCCTATGGAAAAATAAAATACCTAATTTCGTTTTGTCGTAAAACGAATTATCAAACAATAATGGCCTTATTACAACCATGACTTACACTCGTGATATGAAAACGCAACACGGGAATTTACGCTATATATTGTATGTACAATATGCTGCTTTTAATCGAATGGTACATGGCTACGTAGGACCTTTCCTTTTGGAAAAAATACTAAAACAACAAATAATACAGCAAATAGTATTCCTTCAATGTTTCATTATTCACAGAGTACGCGTTTGGCTCAATCATGTGAGCGAACTTTGGATGCAACATTTTGCAAACTATTTACGTTAAATACAGTACTGAACTAGCTCCATTTTTCAAAGAGCTACTTCAACATTTATGAAGTTCTTGTTACAAAGTGTAGTGTGATTAAAACGTCTACAACATCACAGTTGTGTCCTTTCTCTAGTTAACTGCAACTTTCTTTTTAAAAAACATCTTGGGATTTCTTTGGAATATTATGTGCAATTAAGTGTGCAGTATATACAAAATATAGCGGAAATTCCCGTGTTGCGTTTTCATATCACTTGAGTGTATGTATACCACATTAATTATAACCATGTCTTTATATGAATATCATGTTCATTACTACCATGATCAATGTAATTACCAAATTACTACCATGATCACTTTATAACACTTTATACAACACATTTACTGCCACCATTGCCAGTGTATACTACATTTATAACTGCCATGACTAATATATACCACATGTATTACTACCATGAACTATGCACATCACATTTATTACAACCATGAATACTATCACTGTCTTCTACAACTCATTTCAACTTGAGATTTCAATAAACTTCTGAGCAGAAGTTGTGGATGTAGCCAGATTGTGGTTAAACATCTTCATGTTAAATCCAATGGCTGAAGAAGTAGATCTACATTTATCTTAATACGGACTGAAGAGGGAGCCCGAATTTTCCCTCTAATTGGACTCAGAGCCAGATTATTTTTTTCCAACAATTTGAGGGACTGTTTATTTTTTTTCCTTCAAGTAAGAGCCAGGATATTTTTGTTCAGCAAATCAAGGGCCAGAATATTTTTTCAAAAAAAATCCCAGGTCCCCCCACACCCCCCCCCCCCCCACCCCCCACACCCACAGAAATCAAAATTGTCGGTACCTTATTGAAGATGGGTTTAGAACAATACAAGGCAATGTTTACAGTTTATGTTTATTGGAATATATTGGCCACGGCTTCAACCAAATAGAAGATAAAACATATTCATGTACTTTATGAACCCTAAGGGTACAGCAGTTCAAAAAGACAAATGTACCTAATATAGAAGATAAAATGTGTAGTTAATTAAACATATGTATGTACTTTACGAACCCTGGGTACAGCAGTTCACAAAGACAAATGTACCTAATTGAAAGCTCTTGTATTGAAAATGTCAAAATTCTTATTAACTACACAATAAGTAATTGCTGTGACCGCGAAAAACTGCCACCTGTCATGTAGTCTGCGAAAACAAATCCCTGCGTGACACCGCCACACATTGTATGTCAAAGTGTTGTAACTAGCCTAAATTAGGCACAGGGAGGTAAATAACAAGTAAATTTATAAAGTACATCTTCCGATGTATAAATAACTGTATTGTTAATAAAAACAATTAAATCAAATTAATTCTGATTCATATGGGTGCATGTATCATCAGCATCATCCTCCTCTTCATCACCATCAGCAGCAACAACTTTGTAAATTCCGAAATTTCACAAACGTCTTTATTAATGTCAATAAATAAATCTTATAATATAACCCATGTTGACCAAAAGCAACCCCCACACCCATTACAAACCTTAAAGTATATAATGTGGGTGTTTTTTTTAATAATTTCAGCATTGCATTTGTTGTAAACTTTTTTAAGTGTACGGAATGTACGACCAGGACAGGTTTTTATCCACAATCAAAATGAACAACCGAAGAATGAAAACCAACTAACCATCGACGAACGCAAGTGAACAATCGAAGAATGAAAACTAACCAACGACGAACGAACGTGAACAATCGAAGAATGATAACTAACTTTCGATGAACGAAAGTGAACAATCGAAGAATGATAACTAACTATCGACGAACGAAAGTGAACAATCGAAGAATGATAACTAACCATCGACGAACGAAAGTGAACAATCAAGAATGAAAACTAACCATCGACGAACGCAATGGAACAATCGAAGAATGAAAATTAACCATCGACGAACGAAAGTGAACAATCGTAGAATGAAAACTAACCATCGACGAACGCAAGTGAACAATCAAAGAATGAAACTAACCATCGACGAACGAAAGTGAACAATTGAAGTATCAACGAACGAATGTGAACAATCGAAGAATGATAACTAACCATCGACGAACGAAAGTGAACAATCGAAGAATGAAAAGTAACCATCGACGAACAAAAGTGAACACTCGACGAATGACAAGTAACCATCGACTAAGGAAAGTGAACAACCAACGGATGACAAGTAACGACAGAAGTCGTGTTTGGCGTTCCAAAGATCTTGCACTGCTGTAGCTGGCCTGTGGGACGTTTAATACCTGTGTCCATGGATTTTTGAAATATTCCTTGAATATCATAACTTTCACATGACATCATCAAAATAAATTGACCAATCAGTAATCAATAAAATAAAACACCTCCACATTCTGGTAGGGGGTAAACTTGGTGTTTATCGTTGGTGCTCTACTGACTTTAGCCCTTTATAAAACTAGTTTATAGTGATAATTATATTAAAAGCTTTATTTTTTGTGTACATTTATGTATCTTCTTTTGGTGTTGTCGATTTTAAAACAGCAATATTGATACATTTAATTTAAATCATGGTCTAATGTTTTCATTTTTCATATAGAATTTGGGGATAAAGACCGAGTAAACCCCTTTATTTTCACCTACTGAATATCTCAACCTACCGGAAGTTGACCAGATGTGAAAGTTATGAATAACAAGAGAATTTTTCGTACATAGCTCCTTGAAAATAAGGGGTTTAATCTGATCAGGTCCATATGCGTTGGCTGGGTTGAGGATTATGTTCCCTTCTGTGGAATCCAATTGAAGTGCATTAACAAAATAAAAATAAAATATAACTCAAATAATTCTGAATATTTTTACATGTAACTTGCAGTTTAATATGTTTACACTTTTATCTAGACAGTGCTATACTTGAATAATAAATGTAAACTTCATAAAAGTGTGTATTGATCAGGTTCTGTGTTACGGAGACCATTCTGGTATTACTGACGGTACATTTGTGCTAATATTTGAATATCATCTTATTGCTTAAATAGTATTAGTAATTTTTATAGAAAAAAAAAGTATTATATTATTAATATTATTTAAAAACCAAAAAAAATTCATGTTAACATTCAAGAAACTGCTAATTGAAAGCAATGGTACTCACACAAATGTAGCTTCATGTAATCCAATTATATCCATAACGAAGTGTCTACCTCTAATACATAAAGCACGTGTATAAAGCGCGTGAATAACTCCCGAATTGCTCCGTTCTTGTTATAATCACAACAATTTGATCCACAAGTCCGTCAAAACATCACATTTCGGAACACACGCTTTACTACTAAGCAAGTTCCCTCATTCATAAATTTGTATTCTACCAACATGAAAACAAATTCTGTGCAAACCGTGATAAGTCAACGTTAGCCTCATCTCAGTGAACGTAATCTAATTTGCATATAAAAGGATGCATTTATTTATTCTTTAGCACAAATAATTACTATACCATTCCATTACTGTATTTGTTTTTGTTCATATTTTTTTTATTTATTTTTTTTGTTCTGTTTATAATTGTTTCACCCTCTGTTTCATTATTCCCCTCTTTTTTCACTCTACGCATACATGTACATAACTCTCCCTTGTTCTCCATGTTTCTGGGGTTTCTTCACCAACTATGATAGACGGGAGATAACAAGATGGGAAAAGGAGGATTTCATTAAATGCCATAAGGATGACACAATTGTCGCCGCTAGAAGTATTTTTGAAAACCACTAACGGAAGACAATATTAATAGTATAAGACGCGTACCGAATATATATCATGTTTACGAAATACTGGTATGTGTCTCTATGTAGACATGTAATTATTTATAATATCATTGTGACTGCCCCCGTACCCCTTGCCCCCACCCCCACTACCCCCTCCCGACTCTCGACCATAATTACAAATTGAAATATATTAATTTATGTCGGTCATTAGTTACACTGTTTAATAATGTTGTTTGTATTGTATTGTATTGTACATGTTCCTCATGTTTGCACCATGTTGATGCCTGAGAGTAATAAAGTTTATGTTGTTGTTGTTGTTGATCCTTACTCAGCGTATGTCATACTCAAGGTCATGTGTGATTTTACTAATTCACGTGTTTATCAAGCACAGACCTAATTACAAACAGATCTGAACCAGTGAAGTAAGAAGCCAAAATACCACGTGTCACATTATTTTTTCCTTCTAACTCCTCTCTCCAAAATGCATTGATTGTGATGAGAATACATTCAAAAGATTTATAATGAATAGCTTTTAATTACTGGGATTATACTAATTTCTTTTTTTTTTTCAAAATAAGAAATTGTATTAAAAGTTGTTTAAAATTAAAATATTATCATTTTTTTGAGATTGCCTTGAAAACCAAGCAATGACGACACGTATTAAAACTTTCCTTCAAACTTCTTATTCGCTTAACATTTTTTAAGTACGTCTCATTTTCAGCACAGTAATTGGTGGTTTGATACCTTTAATGATTGCGAGAATTGTTGCGCATGCGCAATGTGTAACCAGTTGAACATTCGCAACATCTCGTAGACTGCTTCGCGGGCGATCGGAACTCTTCGCCAATTTCCGTACTCGGTAATCTGATTCCCGAGTGACAGAAATCGGACCAATCGGAACTGCCTCGTCGGATTCCGTCACTCGGGATTCCGACTCGGAGAGTACTCGACGCCATTTTGAACTATTTTCAAGAAACGACAACTCTGCAGTAGCGACCTCTTCAATTATAAGATAAACAAAATGGCGACTGCTGTCAAGTTCCGAACATGCGGTACATATTTATTTGTTTTATGAGGGAGTATTCATAGAGATTCCTGATATAATAATGTATTCATACTAAGGTAAACAATATGGTGATTCCCGTCAAACGTGGGCGCTTCTTAATTTATAAGAGTTTCACCTCTGCTTTATCTAAAACTAAATAAAGTGCGAGCACATGCCATGGCCCATGGGCATCATGATCATGGTATCAATGATTCATGGTATCAATGATCTGATGATACGCCCCACCAATATATACAGGGCACGGTAGAGCAGGGGTGTCATTACCTTTATAAGTAAGCGACACCCAGAGCAGAATAGCCGGGTATTTTTATTGATACTTGTATAAAATATCGTCTTTCTATCTGTTTTCGACCACCATTTGATTTCGACCGACGGCGGAAATTACGTCTGCGCACGTTTATTATGCAAATTTCGTCATCATATTTCATGATCGTCTGCTAAATGAATAGTTCTAAACAATAACAGACAACAATTGCAAATAATAAGTTTTTTAAGGTTATGGATAATTTTCCTATGGATAGTTGACCTCTTTACCAGTGTTTTCGTCATTAAATGTATCCCATTTTAAAGCAAACGTACACAAAATAAAATATTTAATGATGCAATGATGATTTGATCCTTCGCCTTTCATTAGACATCAACAAATTTTATTTACTCGTAAAATGAGAAGTAGTAAATGGGTAATATCAAGGGTGGGGTACCTGAATAAACCATGAAGCAATATCGGTATTTGTGTTAAAAACATCTGGTAATTGTTATGTTAGTACATTTCCTACGTGACATGTGACCTAAATTCCTGACAAGCAGATGGACATGTTTTGAAAACAGCAGAAGACAATAATTTTAATGTTCCACAGTATTGAAAAATATCGATTTTAAGGTGATGAGGGTAGACATTTAGTCATATTTTTTCATAGAAAATAAGTACGGGTTTGTTTCTTCTTGTTAAACTAAAAAATGGTTGATATTTTTTCATTTTTTTCTACGCTGCCAGCTAGTGTGAATTTAGGTCAACACATTTGCATAAAATTGCCCGTATGAAAATACTGCATCTCGGGATAAAAGCTATAATAAATAAGGTGATCGGAAACACATGTCGTTCCCTGGAAACAAACAAGTTGAGGTCATCCATTTACAAATGTTATCGGATGGAAAATAAACAAAATGTAATCAAAGTCGCGGTAGTTTTTGTTGCAGTTTGATTATTTTAGCTAACATCATATTATGTGAAAAAATATAATGTATTACAGAGATATGTAACCAACTGCCGTTAAGTGGTCGTAAACTAAGAGGTCGAGGATACTAGTACAGTGCTTTGGGGGGTATAGAATCACTTGAGTTAAACGTTTAATTTTTGAAATGAAAGGAAAATGTTTATTTAATTTCTGATTTAGATTTACCCTTTTAGTTGTATGATAGCAAAATTTCTAAAATTATTGTCCTGAAACTGTAATTTTTTAATAGGCGTTTTTACATAATTTCATTTTATCCTTAAAAGTGCCAAACTTCAACAAGTTACCTTAATTGATGATTGCATTTTGACTTTTGTCCCTAACATTTGTTAAAACAGCAAATATTTATTTCTGAGTTTATTGTGACAGTATGAATTTTTCGTTTCAAAAACACACTTCATTCCGGTAGTATAGAATCATTTTTCCTGAGAGGTGTTGCACGTAGCGACATATTTTGCATGAAAAAATGTCCCAAACAATTTCACCGTTGAATAAATGTATGCTTATATGATATATCTTCAAGCCTGGAAAGTTTTAAAATAATCTAAAATATATGAGCTGAGAAAATTGAATTTAATCAGGAACTGATTCTTTACTACCAATGATTCTATACTCCCCAAAGCACTGTATAGTAGCAAAAGTATTTATAGTAGCCAGGTAGAACAGTCAAAGTAGCAGGGAGAAATCCCCGCCTCCCACCTCTTAATGACACCCCTGGTAGAGTCGTCATTTGAGGAGTGGAGACTTGCTTTAGTGGCACGGGGATATGGGAAAAAGAAACTCGCAATAAAGGGAACACTGCCTGGAACAACAAGGAACACCCCCACCCGTAATTAATAGAACCCAGATAGTTAGAATACGTCTGTGAAAATTCCTTAAACGGGTCTTAACGTTATATTGATATATTTAAATACATAGATTTAAAACAGAAAATAAAAATTAGAAGTTATTTATACATGTGGATTAATCTAGAAAGTGACATTGAAGTTATTAATAATATGTGTGGATTAACACTGAAAGTCAGTGACGGTGAAATCATTTGTACAGACGGAAATACGCTGAAAGAGACAGTGACATGGTTTATCACTGCGACTTGATACTAAAAGGGATGTTGAAATTGTTTATTTAGTGGGATTTACACAAAAAGAGACAGTGAAATTATTTATACGTATGGATTTATCCGGAAATTGACTGAAGATTCTAAACATGCGGATTTACGCTGAAAGCGACAGTGACGTTGTTATGTGGATTTACACTGAAGGATCAGCAACGTCATTTATATATGTGGATTTTTTTATATAGTTTAGGAACATAACACATACCGTCGCAAGCGTGTTTTTTTTTAAATTGAGAAAAAATGCAGTAAAACATTCATTTCATAATTCTATCTTTGATACTGTTTACAGTAATTAATGTCAACCCATGCATTTAAAATCGTTCTTATATTTTAATTTTTATTCTTTCTATTGACTATTTTTTTCTAAAATTGATAAGTGAAGTTACTATATACATGTATGCAAATTTATCCTGAAATTAACAGAGAAGTCCCTGAATTCACCTGAAATTAACACTGAAGTTATATATGCAAATTTTTACCCCGAAATTAACACTGAGAGTTAATATATATATATGCGGCAAATTTACCCTGGAAATATTAAACAGTGAAGTTATTATATGCAAATTCATCCTGAAATTAACACTGAAGTTACTATATGTGGATTCACACTGGAAGAGACGGTGACATCATTTATATGTTGATTTACGCAGAAAAAATGGTGACGTCATTTATATACGTGGATTTACGCTGAAAGAGAGGGTGACGTCATTTATTACATGGATTTAAGCTGAAAGAGACGGTGACGTCATTTATATACGTGGATTTACGCTGAAAGAGACCGTGACATCATTTATATACGTGGATTTATGCTGAAAGAGACCGTGATGGTTTATATATACTATATCATATATGCACCAAATTAATTCTGTTTAAATTGTACAAAACAAATGAACGGGACAGTCACTAATTTGTTTTAATGCTGCCTACAGATACATCGTATGATACGTATCTAGTAGAAGGTTGCAAGCCCTTGTTAAAGCAGAGGAAATTATTTTAGTATTTATAGCAACAGGTTTCACATTTTATATAACCCAGGGCCGTCGATCTGTTTGAGGGGACTGCGACCCTTAGGTGGGGGAATTTTAGCGTGTTTTTACAGGAAAGGGGGAATTATTTTGTGGCCATAATTTTGATTATAATCATTGTTTTAAATAGTCTACAAGTTTTATTTGTATTAAATACAGTTCGTACTCAATATTTTACGTACCAGAAGTTTTGTTTTTTTGTTTTGTTTTTTCAGGGGGGAATTTTGAGTCTGAGATGGGAGAAAAAAACACATTTTTTGGAGGGTGGAATGCGTCAGGTTACCGGACGCAAAATCGGCAGATCAATGGCCCTGTAACCATACCTAGAAGTTAATGGGCCCAAAAAAATTAAGAAAGGTTACATCTGAATCGGGGAGCAGTGCCCTAAATGTTTAATGTGCTGAGAAGGTTGATTCCGATTTACTGCATCCGTGGCTTGGATGGTTTGAAACCAATTTACTGCATCCATGGCTTGGATGGTTTGAAACCTCGCCTCTCTCACTGCGAGTTGGAATAAATAAAAAAGCATGTCCTTTCAGATGGGCAGAAGATATACACTACTATTTCTACCCAGGAAAAAGTGGTGTGCCCCCACCATGGATGATATCGATGATCATATATTGCCTAACATGTGCTAAAAATGACGTAAATCATTCAAACAACCAGCCAACCGATTTACTGAACCACCAGGTTCATGTTGATGACCCTCATCTTACGGATGTTGCCAGCTATCCGTCAGATGACTCCCATCAGCCAACTCACATCTAAATCATTTCATGCTTAAATGTTATATTAATTGCATATATAAAATTATGTATTTATTAGGCACATATTTATATTTGCTTTATATTATAAGCACAACAAATAGGCGTCAGGGTTGTCATTAGTAGCCAATTGCCGATCAAAATTATCGGTTAAAATGGTGTTATAATCGGTAAGTTTTGCCTTAATTTGTATTTGCAATATGTGACACTGATTTGTTGATCCCTCGTCAAATTGTTTGGAATTCAAAATGAATCCCTGTTGCCAGGGCTAAATCTAGTTTAACTACTTTGCTGTGAAATTAGAAACTTCAGTTTAATTTTTTAGTTCATTTGCTCTTAGTACAAACATGTACCACTTCTATGGTGTAATCGGTAAACACATCTACCCTTTGAGGGTAGAAGACCCAGGTTCAAATCCTGGTGGGAGTAAAAATTTGTTTGGAAAAAGAGCTGGATTAAGCATTTCTAGTATTTCTAACTTTTGAATTTAATTCAATGAAATCAAATTCAATTTAAACAATCGAATATCATAAGTTACAGCATGTCTGGAAACGACCACGAGGGAAAGAAGCTATTACAAGACAATGGCCCATTTAGCAATAAAATCTTTCATGAGGCCCTCTTTTCGTCTTTGAAAGCCGTTTCCCTCTTTTGGTTTTGCAATAATGAGCCTCTTATAAAATATTTTACCTAATATTGTAATGCATTGAATGCTCTGAGAAGACAGTCGCCCAGTTAGTAAAATTATCTTCCCTGAGGCCCTCTTTTCAATTCATCATCTTTAAGGCCCTATTATATTACCCTTTGGTCTTAAAATGAAAAACAATGTTATTTTGCTATAATAATAGGTCTTTTTTAAATATGTTTACCATATATTTACAAAAATCTTCCCTGAGGCCCTCTTTTGTCCATATTCTTCTCTTTTTGCTATGACCTTTGCCCTTTAAATCTTGGTAGCCAAACAGAGACTAACGAATGGTCGTTTTAGCGCAGGATGAAACCTAACATGTGATGTCGACCAGTTTTCAAGACGTTTACACATCCATAAACTCTTCTAACTACATTCTTTTCTTTCACGACTGTTATTATATTTATTACCGGTATCTCATTTTAACCGGGTGTGTCTTTAATTGAAATGTTGAAAAATAATAGCTCCATCTTTTCACTGGGCGCTTCAGAGAGCTGAGATCAATGCCAAGAATGGAAGTTTATAACAATTATGTAAATATATATCCATTTTTAGATATCATACAGTAGCTTTTTTCACGTTTAATCTTTATTATTGTGATCTTTATTTTTTCATATTGACTACTGTTCGCATTTAGGCAAAATAAAAAAAAAGTTAAAAAATAAAAAGACAAAAAAAAGAGACAAAAAATGTGAAATACGGTATACAAAATGCAAAGTCTTATTATGAAGGACTAGTGCTAGGTTATGAGGAAAAAAACAATAATAAATGTATGAATTGAATTGAAACGAATGTTGTTTAACGGCTCATCAACACAGTATAGGTTATTTAGAGCTGCCCCAGAGAGAGGGGGAGGATACATAGGAATCCGAGAACCGTGCCCTACTCTTATTATCAAATAGATTCCTATGGTTCTTTAACGTGCTCGGAGGATAGACCGATACACGGTACTGCCCGGTTTACGTCCCCATCCGTCGGACGAGGCTAACGGAAAGTGTCTTGGTCAAGAACACACCGACGAAACTCAGTGGCGCCACGGAGGATTGAACCTGGGGCCTCCGGTTACAAATCCGCCGCGCTACCGACTGCGCCATGCCAGCCCTAAAGAAATTATTTTTTGTTTCAAAACCCGGTGTAAAACCCACATTGTCAATACATACAGACTTGCTTTACAGATAATTGTAATGTTATAGTATCAAAAATAAACATTGTTTCATGCTACACTGATTTTTTCTCATATTTTGTTTTTGGAAAGAGAAAAAAACAATAACCCATACTGTGTAATATATCTGTATATAAATCCATTATCAAGGGTATGTTATTTCTAATTAGTAAGCTAAGCTTTGCATGTCCCAGAATGAAAACATTAAGTTTATTTGCTACAGTTTGATACTGGAAAAATCAACAAAGTAAATTGTCTCTATACTCATGATACTCGCAAGGCATTGACTCCACATGGTTTCAAACGTATTCATTTTTAAGTTGTTATATGCGATTAGTTTCTCAACTTTGTATAAAGATATTATATACGTTTTAAAAAGGTTAAGCTGTGGAATTTGACGTTGCATCTTGTTTCGATAAATGTAAAGTTTTGCTTGCATGATGTTTTTGCTCAAAACAGTATTAAATTTACTATTTCCAAATAAAAATATCTGTTTCTGTTAAAGTTACGAATGCTGTATTGCATTTTTCTGTAAGATAAGTTTGAAGTTTTGACCAGAATTCTTTTACTGCTCCACAGTTCCAAAACAGATGTTGGATAGTTTCAGGTGTATCTTTGCAAAAGCTGCACATATCGTAGGATTAGTGGACGAATAGGGTTTGGCTGTTACAGGCTAGATGCACAATATTCAGGTTTGCCAAATAATTCCTGACAGCAGTTATAATACCTTCATATTCAAGAAAATTGGACTGTATATTATAGTGTTCATTCAATTCTATGTATGAATAAAGATTTCCATTTTTGTTTAAAATTTCATTGATAAAAAGTTATTCCTCCTGTAAACCATCTTTTGTAAAACACACTAGAGCCTCCGATTGAAATTTAAACATTTTAAAAATGTTTGATGCTTCAAGAAGCCCTTATAAAATAAAATCATGTAATCATTGATCACATAGTGTTAAATAAACTATTTTCATATTGTTTATATTAAATATATGATATCTGGAATGTTTTCACTAGATGATATATGTATAAGATCTATATCTTGCAATAAACTAACCCTCATGTCAAAGGTGTACCCTAATGTCTGTGGATTGGAGAAAAAATATATACTTGCAGACCATATAAGCTACTTGCAGACCATATAAGCGTAATTTAACAATATATCAAGTACCATGGACGCCATGGACGTCAGTATGGACTTCATGAGTCATATCTTTCTTTGTTTAGAGTTTTATTAATTGATTTACTGATACAATATCAAGTTCATATATGCTGCTGCATGCAGCTGACATATCACTCTCGACTGACAAAACGGTAAACTATCACTCCCATAATATGATATAATCATAATTACAATGTCTCTTCCTCCTTTCCCTTCAATTCAACCGTAATATTAAAGTATATATTTGGGAAAACTCAACAAATGCTTCCAAACTGTCAGTCATTATATGGAACGAACTGTTTGGGACCGAACGAACTGTTTGGGGCCGAAACGTCTTGATTTCAACTACGGAATTTATTTTGTTAAAAAGTATAATTTATCGGTCATAGCGATAAAATATCAAGAAATTGATCAAAATCACTCACTTATCTGCAATATTTTCATCAATACAACATTATATAGAAGAGCACTATTTTGCGGAGAGCTACAATCGAAAACCGAACCAAATGCTGCATTTTGATGCAAAAAACCATTGAGCGGCACCCAATACTCTCCGAGCCACTATTCCCGAGTACGGAAATTGGCGAAGAGTTCCGATTGAAATCGGACGAGGCAGTTCCGATTGCTTCGCGGGATCCAATCGGAACTGCCTCGTCTGATTTCGTCACTCGGGAATCCGACATTTACCGAGTACGGAAATTGGCGAAGAGTTCCGATTGGGAATTGGCCGAGCGTTCACAATTGACCAGTTCACCAGTTGAAATGTGGTCAAAAATCATAACACACCCATTAAAAATAGGTCGAGTGCACAATAAACAAAATGGACATGAACATTGAGAAGTGCGCGGAAATATGGCCTACGGATATTTCAGGAGCCAAGTATGGAACAGTTGTGTCTCTGATTTCGGCGATTTTGTTCTATTTTTCGAGTTTGGTACTTACGCGATTTACTCCACAAGTTGCAGTAAACCAGACATGGCGTTGGAAAAATATCTCGGTGTCGCTTTTACACGCACTTATCAGCGGTGTTTGGGCGGTAATCAGGTATGAATCGAATAGTTATATTAGAGGGAATGAATAAAAAGTGTTGTCATGAGATATTTTCATGCGTATTTTGTTACATAAATATTTTGTTACATAAGCCCACGTTTTGTTGTTATTTTTAGCGCGATAAGCGGCTCAAAAAAGTATTTGATGTATTCTTTAATTTTCAGTTTCATTGAAGAACCGGGGATGACAGAAGATTTAATAAAAACACACACTTCATTAGGACACACACTTATCTCATGTTCAGTTGGTATGTATGCTGGTATAATTACATTTTTGTTGGGTTACATAAGTTTTGACCTCTTGAACTAGTGTAGAATAGAACACGTGATAACTTGTTGATTTGTTCTAAAATTAGATAAATGAAAATGAACTTTATTCCGACTCTCTAGGTTTACCACCACCAATTGCATATATGAAATAGGATGACAGCGAAACAAATCGTTAACTTTAAGGATTATGTCCCCTTTTTTATGTAATCCCATTGAGATTGCAAAAATGTGAAAAAGATACAAATTAGAACTTAAATAGTCTTGAATATTTTTGCATTAAACTTTCCATTTTAATATGTTTACACATTTATCTAGGCTGTGCTATCCTATAAATACATTATACTTGGTAAAAAAATTAGGTGAATTAGTCATATAATTATAGAGTCCATGAATATTTAACATTGTTGAACATGTAGAAAAACATGTAGAAATTAAACCAGCCTCTTTTAAAACACCGATGTTAAACATGGCTGTCATCGGCCATCTTTGTTTACATAGAGTTGTCTAGTAAAAACTTGTAGCGACTACTCCTCTGTTACTACTTGACAGATTTCTATGAAACTTTACAGGAATGTTGGTCTTGATGTCTATCCTAGCAAAATTTCAGGTCGGCCGGAAATTCAAGATGGCCGCCATGGCTTAAAATAGATTTTCAAAATACAAGTTTGTAGCGACTACTTCTTGAAAACTATAAGTGATATTGATATGGGACTTTTTCTAAAATGATCAGTATGACATGATGTTGATCCTTGTCAAAAATTATTTTGATTTGACAAATATGGCTGCCCAACTTTGTTTACATGAGTTATATAATGAAAACTTGTAGCGACTACTCCTCTGAAACTACTTGATGGATTTTCATGAAACTCCACAGGAATGCTGATCTAGCTATCAAAAACCTATCAGTTGAGCTTCAAGGTCATTGACCTCTTGTTATTGTTTTTATTTCTGGGGACAATGAGTATTGGCACGTCGTGCCTACAGTACCTACATGTATAGGCAGCTGGATTAGGGTAATAAAACAGGTTTTACGAAAACACGCCTTTATTTTCTGAATAAGCATGGAACATAGCAAGAGGGATGGTCACGTATATTACATCCTTGAAATGCCTTGATTTTTTTTTTATCCTATTAGCCTATTTTATAAAACAAATCAGCTAAGCTAACTAAAGCTCAGATGATAATAGTGTATATGGGTCCTCATGAACTTGTTCCACAATTTTTAGCTCGACTATTCGAAGAATAAGAGAGCTTATGTAATCACCACGGCGTCGGCGTCCCACATCAAGGTTTGCGTGTAAGCTGTGTTTACAAGTCTATATCTCTTACATTTCTTATCCTAGCACAACCAAATTAGGCCATGGGCTTCCTTATAGCATTATCTTGAGGCCTGCATAAACAATTTTGGTTCCTGTAAGCCATGGGCTCCCATGGAACCCAAATTATGATAGCCCTTAAAATATGTCTGTTTCACATCAAATTTTGCGTGTAAGCTGTGTTTACAGGTCTATTTCTCTTACAATTCTTACCCTAGCACAACCAAATTTGGCCATGGGCCTCCACCACCCGACTTGTTGAAACTTTTTTTTTTTTTTACATATTTCTTTGTTGTTTTAGTAAATTCTTACACATATATGTTGCACCCTCCCACCCGCCCCCAACCCACTCCCGCCTCTCCCCCCAACCCACCTCCACTTTTTTTTTTTTACATATTTCTGTGTGGCTCTTGTCAATTCTTACACATATATGTTGCCCTCTCCTAGCTCCACACCCACCACCACCCCCGCCTCTCACCCACCCCCCACACTTGAAAATCTAATATATATATGGTTATGGTAACGTATGTTTCATTAACTTAAGCGACATGTTTGAAGACATATTTGTCTTAGCATATTCTTAGATGTTTGACTTGTAAGTTTAAAATGATATTCCTTAATTCTAAATTTTATAATACTTATCTACAATATATGATTTATACGAATTATCTTTTACATTTTCATATCAAATGTCAAATTTGTTTGTTGGCGACAGTATTGTATGTTACATTTTAAGGTGTTTGACTCATCATAACAAACTAACACAATAATAACTTTTTGAACAAACTGTTTGTGCTCCGACTTATGACTTACTCGACTATACCTTCATTGCAAATGTACACTGACCATGATTGTTACTAAGTATAACTATGGCGACAACAATGCACGTTTTTATTGAGAAACAGCGAAAATTTTATTGGTGGTATTTTCGAAAAATGGGTAGTGACGGTACAATGTTTTAAAAAGCCAGTAAACTGAAATCGTATAAAAGAGTCCGTAATTACTGGCACAATGCCTGAGAAATGGCAGGCCTCCAAGGAATACGATAACTTGATTAACTACCGTCCTATTACTCCCATTCATCAAACGTATAGTAGTTTTAATTCTTCCTAATATCGTCTATTCGTATCTCTGCTCTCTGATATCCCGGGTGTTGTAATTCGTGAACCTTCACACACATCTTCATCTTATCTCAAAGAATGTCATTACATATATCCAATAAGTCTGACTTTCATTTCAGCAGAGTAATGCCCCTTCACATAAAAAAATTAACCGACAACCTAACCAAGCTCATAACTGGCCATAACTTGAAATGTATTTGACCGATGATGTTTATGAAACTTCACAAATATCTTCATGTTATCCCAAAGGAATGTCTTCATGTTATCCCAAAGGAATGTCATTGGCATATCCAATAACTCTTTCATTCTGGCAGAGTTATTCCCCTTTCCATACAACTTTAATCTGCAACCTAAACCGAGCTCACAGCTTGACAAAATATTGACGTGAGTTAATGAAACTTTATGCATTTCTTTTGTCAGATGTCATTAACATGTCCAATAAATCTGATTTTGATTTTGGCAGAGTTATGCCCCTTTTAATAAAACAAATCTGCAACCTAACCTAGCTCATAACTTGGCAAAATATTGACCTACTGTATTGAAACTTTATATGGTTCTTCCTTAACAATTATTCAATGCCATTGAGATGTCCAATAACATCTGACTTTCATTTCTGAAGGGTGATGCCTCTTTTCATAAAACTTTAACCTTCAACCTGACCTAGTTCATATCATTGCCAAATATGGACCTATGGTCATGAAACTTTATAGAGTTCTTTTTTATACCAGTGTCAATGTATTTGACCGATGTTCATGAAATCCACCCCTCCAAAAATGTGTTCAAGATCTATATTATACATTGGTATCATAGTGCAATGACATTCCTTTGGGATAACATGAAGATATTTGTGAAGTTTCATGAAAATCGGTCCAATACATTGACACTGGTAAAAAAGAACTAGTTTCATGACCATAGGTCCATATTTGTGCAATGATATGACATTTTTTGTTTGTTTCAATGCAGAATTTAAAACGTTTGCAATTTAAAACAGATCTGCTCCTTAATTCATGAAATATTGCAGTATGATCATAATGCACCATGTGTCTTCAAACATTACAGTTAGATCTTCCTTTCTGAAATCTTTGCTGAACAGGCGACACAAGTTTTCTGTGGAACACCCTCCTAGTTAAATCATCGGGCATTTTTGTAAATATTTACATTCGCCAATAAACTGGAAATCACTGGAAGTGTGCGCATCTCACAATGCTATGTCCTATGTGACAATGGACAAAGTGATCCCTAAGTGTCTGTCATGCTACACAGACAACACAAAAAATAAAGTGTATATATGGTATATAAATCATGTCCATAACCAAGTAATACTAGCCACTTCAATATATCTTGAACACATTTTTGGAAGGGTGGGTGGTTGTGGTGTGTGTAGGGTTGGGGGATGGGGTGTAGGGTGGGGGATGGTGGGGTTGGACAGACTTTATATCAGATGAGTTTTGGTAACTTGGTACCATATGTAATTTTATGAAAGCAATAGTTTGAAATCTTCTAAAGAACTTTAAATGTTGACGCCTGGTGCAACACAATTGAGCCCGTTACTGCGTTTTTCCTGATGCATGAGTATGTTTCAGAGAGAACCCTGCATGAATTCCTGAAAGTAAAGGTTATCAGTTGAGTAAATCATAACGATGAAGTTATGATAAAATACAAAGATGCCAAACTTTGTTGCTTGTATTTGATGTCCCCTTGTTCCGGATTTATGTAAATAAATATATAAAGTGATTTTTTTTTTACTTGCAGGCTATTTTTTATATGATACGTATGATATGCTGATATACCAAAGAACAAGGCAGACGTTTGAGCTTATTCTACATCATGTTGTTGTAAGTATGAGGGTCTGTGACAATTCAGTACTCAGAATGTGATGGCTGGCGTGGCACAGTCGGTAGCGCGGCGGATTTGTAACCGGAGGCCTCGGCTTCAATACTCCGTGGTGCCACTGAGTTTCGTTGGTGTGTTCTTGGGCAAGACACTTTTCCTTAGCCTCGTCTGTCGGATGGGGACGTAAACGGGGCGGTCCTGTGTATGGGTCATTCCTTCGAGCACGTTAAAGAACCATAGGAATCTATTCGATAATAAGAGTAGGGCACGGTTCCCGGATTCCTATGTATCCTTCCCCTCTCTCTGGGGCGGCTCTAAATAACCTATACTGTGTTGATGAGCCATTAAACAACATTCAATTCAATTTGTACTCAGAAACTAACCTGCTAAGGAATGGAAAACTTTGCTACAAAAATGTTTATCAAAACTGTCCAAGTGTTCAGGTCATATAATAATGTATATGTGCCGATTAAAAGTATAGGATTTTTCACTCTTTAACTAATTCAACGCTCCAGTTTTGGCGTTCTGCCTGGCAGGTTAAAGCCGTATATATTGTGTCTATAGAGTTTGGATTCTCAAAACATGGGTTTCATATACCTCGTCGGTAGGTTTGGAAACGGTGTACAGACAGGGCGTTTTTCAAGAAAATTGGGAAAAGGCATATGCCTGCTGATTTTGTGGAAAAAAAGCGTGAGTCTGTCCAACTTGGGGGGGGAAAAGCGTGATTTTCGCTGTTTAGGGGAATGTATTTTAAGAGAAAATTTTCGTTAAAAATATAAGTTTTACATAAAACATTGATCAGTATTTAGAATTTAATTATTTTAACATACAAACTATGTAAAGTTTGTCACTTTCATTTTAACTTTTTTTTAAAGAATGGGAAATTTTTACCACAGAATTGGTAAAAAATAGAGTTTTTTACAATCGTGAAGAGGCAGAATTTTGGCCCCACTTAAATAGTTTAAAAAAGCCCTGACATGTATAATTTGGCTGTTGTTGGCATGATAGGTACTTAAAAGGTAAAATGTTTATTAGACATCTCTCGAGCTCACGTGGCATGAAATGGGTTGACTGATTTTAATTGGTACGTAACAGTGTGTTATTGCTTTCGGCCGTTGCTAAGTAAATCACTCATATAATATAATAACACACAGGCTTACATGAGTTTATTATTGTGGATATATTCTCTTTAACTTCATGTCCACTGTTAAGTGTTTGTTTGTTTGCATGATGTTTTACGTCATTTTCAGCACATGTAAGGTTATATATGATGGTCAGACCACCCACTTTTCCTCGGCAGAACCAGTACTGTACACCTCGCGCCATCCGTAAGAATCGACACTTCCTCACAAGTCGAGCTCCCGATGTGATTCAAACCCACAGTGGTGAGATGGGAAGGTTTACAATGCAACGTTGTTAACCATTCGGCCATGGAGACGCTTATGTCCTCCGTTAAAAACTTCACTCACACTCTCTTACATATCTATCGGTTTTACCGAAATTCTTGTTTTTATAGAGAGTTTAAGATGAAACAAAATTAAAATTTGCAATCAAAGTTTGTTGGAGTATACACCATAGCTGTCAAGGCCCAGTGTATTAGTCAAAGAGTGAGATGGAGCCCAAGGGGCTGTTGCCAGTAGGGTGAAGCCTGCTGAAGCTTGAGATGGTCTGTGGTTGAATTTCATGAATGTTAGCTTAGAGGTATACTCGTAAAACTGTTCAGATGATCATACATTTTAATTCATTTAATTTACACAATATACTGAAGCGATATGGAAATCCTGGTTCAACTACCGGTATACTAAACGTTAATGACTTTTGGGTAGAATATACTCAATTTTATTTTAAAAATTGCAGGCAAAATCATTTTGGTCAAATTTTCAGAATGC
This sequence comes from Cyrtodaria siliqua, assembly GCA_037043455.1. Classification (NCBI taxonomy): domain Eukaryota; kingdom Metazoa; phylum Mollusca; class Bivalvia; order Adapedonta; family Hiatellidae; genus Cyrtodaria; species Cyrtodaria siliqua. The sequence goes on from JAWPHD010006007.1 coordinate 142,719, forward strand.
AAGAGAATGTAGAATGTTTGCGTGTGAGCGTGATTTGACACACAAATTCGTGTCTCACACCCAATGACAGGTATGTATGCATGTCTTCAGTTCGTAGTGATAATGTGTGTAACGTTAAACAAATAAGCAATTACATGTATACATATTGTTGTTTTATTATGTTTACAGATCATTGTGTGTTTTGGACTGGCTATCTTTACTAAGCTGTACGTGGGCTACGCAGTGCTGGCCCTCATTGTGGAACTTAACAGCATCTTCCTGCACACGCGACAATTAATGCAGTGTTGTGGATACCCAAAGTCAAGCAGCCTTTATAGATTGAATAGTTTAATCAATTTAGGTAAGTAAACTAATTATTGAAGAACCGTTTATCTCAACTGATGGAAGATCAGCAGAGCATGGTGCCATGTCCATTGTTTGTTATCAGCTATTGTGTGATCACTACTTAAACCCTTAAAGGCAGAATATGCTTATTAACACATAAACTGAAACAGTGGACGAAGCACTCGCAAGTTACAACTTGGAGAATTATGCTAACAAATAAACTGAATAAAATAAACTACACACTATGCCTAATAAATATTTGTATACTAATTACTCTGTATCTCCTACACACTGCGCCGACACTAAGCATTACACAGGAATTGTACAGTTACAAAGAGTTAAAAAGTCAGTGTGCCTTTTTAACGAAGCATACATTTCTAATTAGTTGTTAGCTCGACTGATCAGAGATCAGCAGAGCTTATGCCTTGGTGCGGCGTCCGTCGTCCGTTCGTCTGTCCGTAAACTTTTATTTGTAGCAACAACTCCTCTGAAACTACTGGATGGATATTCATGAAACTTTACAGAAATGTTGCCCATAAAGTCTAGTTGATCCTAGCAAAAATTCATGTTGATGTGAAATCCAAGATGGCCGCCAAAGCTAAAAATAGAGTTTTAAAATACAAGTTTGTAGCGACTACTTCTTGAAAACTATAAGTGATATTGATATGGGACTTTTTCTAAAATGATCAGCATGACATGATGTTGATCCTTGTCAAAAATCGTTTTGATTCAACGTTAAACATGGCTGCCAGTGGCCATCTTTGTTTACATAGAGTTATATAGTAAAAACTTGTAGCAACTACTCCTTTGAAACTACTTGGCAGATTGTCATGAAACTTTACAGGAATGTTGCTCTTGATGTCTAATTGATCCTAGCAAAATTTCAGATCTGCCAGAAATTCAAGATGGCCGTCACAGCTAAAAATAGATTTTTAAAAATAAGTTAGTAGCGACTACTTCTTGAAAACTATAAGTGATATTGATATGGGACTTTTTCTAAAATGATCAGCATGACAAGATGTTGATCCTTGTGAAAAATTATTTTGATTCGACGTTAAACATGGCTGCCAGTGGCCATCTTTGGTTACATAGAGTTATATAGTAACATCTTGTAGCGACTACTTCTCTGCAAATACTTGACGGATGTTCATGAAACTTCACAGGAATGTTGCTATTGATGTCTAGTTGATCCTAGAAAAATTTCAGGTCGGCCGGAAATTCAAGATGGCCGCCACAGCTAAAAATAGATTTAAAATAAATAAGTTTGTAGCGACTACTTCTTCAAAATTAGAAGAGATATTGATATGGGACTTTTTCTAAAATGATCAGTATGACATGATGTTGGTCCTCGTCGAAAATCGTTTTGATTTGACGTTAAACATGGCTGCCAGCGGCCATCTTTGTTTACATAGAGTTATATAATGAAAACTTGTAGCGACTACCGGTACTCCTCTGAAACTACTTAACGGATTTTCATGAAACTTCACAGGAATGTCGCTTTTTATGTCTAATTGATCCTAGCAAAATTTCAGGTCGGCCGGAAATTCAAGATGGCCGCCACGGCTAAAAATAAATTTTCAAAAAAAAAGTCTGTAGCGACTACTTCCTGAAATCAAAATCAATCAGTAGAGCTTCAAGGTCATTGACCTCTTGTTTTTATTAACGGCTGGGTACATCGGGGATTTAATGCAAATTTGACGGTAATATTATACACAAATACTTGACACACAAAGTCTCTATCATCTCAGTTAAGGTTAACAATAAGCATATTTTGACTTTAAATCTACCGGGGAGCAGAATCCACATGACAGCAACATCAAACCACAACTGATTTATTTTTCGTACTCATATATGGTAGATTCTCACACAACAACAACAACTATAAAAGCTTTCAAACATCATACACACAACCATCTACAAGACAGCATCACGTTCCTACTCAGTGCTCACACTGGCCATTTTAAATTAATAGCCACACATTTTTTAGTTAAGAAAATAATAGCCAACTTTACTTCGTAAGAAAATTAGATCAGTCGCAACATGGACCTCCTTAGCTCATGTCAAATTGTTTCTATACTCTTCCCCACCCAACCTCTAGGCAACCTATTTGCTATATAATATAACAACTAGACCACAACATGATTTACTTCTTTCATTTCAATAATTATTTTATATTTTATTATTAAAATTTAGGGAATGTCTATGTTACAGTGACTTACCGGTAGTTGAAAAAGTAATCGGCTAAAAAAATTGACTCTGAATGGGACACGTTTCTTATAATTCAATTGTAAAACCTTACATTTAGGGAGAAACTCCTGCTGCAAATTGTGTGTAGTTTGAGATAATTTCTTTCAACACATGAATCAATTCACGCACAATGTTTTATTACCTATAAAACACTTACCAGCAGCAAAAAACGTGTTTGTTTATATATTTAAAATCTGTCGACCGCCATTTTGAAAGTCTGTTTTGGTCACGTGACCTTCTTTTGTGCAATAAAAAAAAGATTTTTGAATTACAAAATTGAGCTTCTTTTTATCAATAGCAATATTTTAACAATAATTCAATCACTAAAGTTTGACTTTTAATTTTAATTGAAAGGAAAACAAAGATAAAATTGTCACATGATCAGTCACATGACACGATCTTTTCAAACTGAAAGTAGAACTTGCAAAGGATTCATTGATTGGTTGATAGTACTGAACAATAAACAAGAAAAATTCTGATTGGCTGCATTTATAATTAGATCTTTCAATGGCTGTCACAACACCAGCTGTGTGTAATTAGGTGTGATATGCAATTAGCAAATTAACAGCACTAATTGGCTAACGACTTCACGGGTGACCTGGGGAATGAGAGGGATTAGAGGGAATTAACAACTTTTACAAGCGATAATTGATAAGCGCGTGGCGACATCAGAGGGGGCGTGAACGGATGATGTAATGTTTATTGCGGTCATTTATTACTTGGGGTGTCAGACAATTATACGAAAAAATTATAAAAATAAAATAATCGCCATTTCTTGTCGACATTTCTTTAAAATAATCGACAGTATTATAAAATAATCGCAAATGGCGACCATGGCGTATGGTAGCGTGAGCACTGCTACTAAAGGAAGGTCGAAGAAAAGTTCTAGGTAACCTGTTGTACATAATTTAGTATTTCAAACATTGAACACAATTAAATGCAACTTCCTAGAAGTGTTCCCCATCAATTATCAAAGACAGTGACATAGGTTCCATAAATCGAGCCTTCACATTAATCAAATTTAGCTGGATTATTCGAAGAACACGGTAGGTAGAGCTAAATTGCAATCACCCATTCATCTGCCTCAATGTTGGTGTTCGCGTCACAATTAAATTGATTAGACTGTTCCTTATGTTTAAAGGGGTACTTGGCAATTTTGATTTGTATAAAACTTGCGGCATCCGTAAGTTTTATTACATAATTTTCATATTTGCAATCATTAATATTATTGGTTAGGACAGTCCAAAGAGAACTGTTTTCATATATTAGTAACTATTGTTTATATTTTAACATACAAACTATGTAAAGTTTGTCACTTTCACGAAGAAAGTTGGAATTTCAAATTTTTTATTTAATTATATGAAGGCAGTTTTGAAGCCGATCTCATTAAAATCAGACCCTTTATCACTCTATGATACTCTACACTACTAAGGATCTGACAACACTGCATTGGAGGTCACATCAGATTGACCTTGCAATTAGCCAATCAGATTTCAGCCTACAAACTAGCTCGGTATAGACTACACTGCGCATGTCGCATTTAAGTCAAACGCTATGGCAGGGGCGTAGCTTGGCCTTTTTGACGGCATAGGCCCGCAGTTAAAGTTATCATGCTAGGTGGGTCCGGGGACATGCCCCCCCACCGATTTTTTTTTTATGTTAGAATGCATTAGGTGCGTGCTGACGTATATTTTAGACTTTAAGAAGGGCAAAGATATCTAAACAAATATATATGAAAATAATATTTTCTGGTTACTACGCTGCCTATACAGCCCCCCTCCACCCGCCTCACCCCCCTCACCCCCATCCCGATTTCTATTGCATTTTTTGAATTTTGAATTTTTCTATTTCTGAAAATTAGGCGTAGGCCCGGGCCTACAGGGCCTATGCAGAGCTACGCCAATGTATGGAGCAGTCTACGCTCCGTATTGAAAGAAACAATGTCCGTAACTTTTACTTATAAAACACAAAATAAACAAAACAAACGTAACCCGCCGAACCAATCATTATTGAATATTTACTGAAAAAACAAAACAAAAGTGTTTGTCGAAATTCAATAGCGGTACAAAAAACATGTACCAATTCGTGGGGTTGAACCCGCTCGCGGGTAATAATAATAGAACGTCACAGTAGTCCATGTTGCTACCAACTGAGCTAAGCGGGCCAGACGTATTAAGGCATACTATTTAGAAAACCTAATGTCGCATTCATCTCGATAGAATATATATTTTTCAGATACTGTTTCGAATGTTGATTTTCTTTGTATTCTTGATGTAAAACATGCCATTTAGTGCATGTCTTTGCATTAATCATGCAATCCACAGCAAATTTAACATACAACAATTTAACATTTCTTTTTTCGGATAATACATCTGTAAGTTGAATTTAGTTGATCTTTTCATGAATATTGATTATATTAAAGGTCGATCTGACGTGACCTCCAAGGCAGTGTTGTCAGTTCCTATAGCGAAGAGTATCAAAGTGTAATTGGATATGATATGAATCAGATTGTTTTGAAGTCAAAATGATACAGGAATATTAAATCGAGGTGCTAATATTAATGCTTTCATAAGTCCACACATAATGCCGAGTCAACGACGGATTCGTCTCGGCACTGAAATGGTAGTGGGACTATAATCCTTAGAACTACACCATATTATTAATGCTTGATATAAACTCAAGACTGCCATGAAACTGAAGACTGCCATGTATCCCTTTAAACTGTTGAAGTTCAAGCTTTTATCGTTCTGCATTTACAGGTACATTTCTCGTGTTCCGAATAATAACACTAGCCTGGATGACCCGCTGGATTGCCATCAACAAGGACCTATTGCCCCTCGTCTTTTATACACTCGGCAGTGTAGGACTTGCCATCATGACGGTTATGAATATTATCCTGTTTTACCGTCTGCTACAAAGTGACTTTCTGAGAAAGAAGGAATCCAAGGCGAAGGAGGAATGAGTCACTGACGTGATGATTTAAATTCTTGAAATCCGCTGGTGTTTGCACACAACGGCCATTTGTGATTGTTCATGTATAGAAGTGTTGAGACTGGGTCACAGGCAGTGACATGTGGAGTAGCTCTGAGAAACTTGTTAGTATTATTATACAGTTTTTATATTAAATAGAAAAACATACTGTAAGTAGACAAATATTCCCCTATTTCTAGCTCGACTGATCTCTGATCAGCAGAGCTTATGCCGTGGTGCTGTGTCCGTCGTCTGTCTCTAAACTTTTTATTGTAGCGACTACTCCTCTGAAACTACTAGATGGATTTTCGAGAAACTTTATAGAAATGTTGCCCATGAGTCTAGTTGATCCTAGCAAAAATTCAAAATTCATGTTCAACTTGATGTGAAATCCAAGATGGCTGCCATGGTTTAAAAAACAAGTTTGTAGCCACTACTTCTTGAAAACTAGAAGTGATAGTGATATGATGCTTTTTCTAAAATGATCAGCATCACTTGTCGAAAACCTTTTTGATTTGACATTAAACATGGCTGCCTCTTTGTTTACATAGAGTTATATAGTAAAAACTTGTAGCGACTACTCCTCTGAAACTGCTGTACGGTTTTTCATGAAACTTCACAGGAATGTTGCTCTTGATGTCTAAACGATCCTAGCAAAAGTTCAGGTTGGAAATTCAAGACGGCCGCCACAGCTAAAATATATTTTTAAACAGCAAGGCTTGTCTGAAACAATTACGAATACAGTTTCAAAAATCCGATCTTTTCAATCCTGTTTTCCAGAGCAAAACGCATATTACATTAGGTGAAATTATTGCCATTTACCTTTTTCATAGTCCTCTTTATAATTAAGTAAAGTTTATATCAATTGGTGGACAAAAAGATATAGGTAGAGCCTCTTTAAGTGAACAGGTTTTCAGACACTTCTGCAGTTTTTCTGAAATTTAACCATTGGTATATTTTAATAGTGTCAAGACTCTCGGAAATGATTAATTGTTGCTATGGTGATGTTAAAATAACAGAGAAGTACTCACAAATAAAAAACCTTAGTAGAAACAGAAATGCGCTACATTGCGACAGGTTTTCATTATTGTATTTATTGAATGTTTTAGATTTTATGAGAAAAGTCCACGTATTTGTGTTATATTTTTATCAGTTTCTATAAAAATAGCATCATAAATCATAGAAAGATATAATTTATTACAGTGTTTTACTTAATCCAGATATATTTCTAAATAGAAATAAGTTAGTTCTTGTGGATTTATTTTAATATAATTAGTTGAAAGTGGTGAGCTTTTGAACATTTTGTCCCATTTTTGGTGCTAATAAATTGTATTTTGTATTGCTTGTATTGTTCTCATATTAAACGATTAAGTCATACACGTTTCTACCTCTAATTAAATTATCTCATTTTCAGTGTTTGGATGATACATTTTAATAGCATCTACATGTATTTACTACAGGCATTCACGATTGAGCATGGAATTACGTTCATACTGACGCAATGTCATCGCATGCTCAACTCCGCCCCTTCCTCGCTGGCTGAATGTAAACACGAGTGTGAAATAAATCTCGATTTGAATCCGGCACAGATGTGCTTAAGGCATATAAACCAGCCAGCATTAAAGTAGAATTGCTCTAGAGATATCACTGCTGGGGGAAGCACAGAGTTATTTTCACAATCTGCAGCATCTATATAATATAGCGAAAAGGTGAATTGTACTCAACGTGATGTTATGATATCGATTTTTGTCACGTGAGACTTGTAGGCAAGTGGGAGGTGTCAACTGGTTTCAATTCACTGAGTATTTCCATTTTATTTGACGGCGTCATCGGTTGTTTATATGTCTGACGCGTCAAACATCCATTGACGCAATCGATGTAATTCCATGCTCAATCGGGAACGACTGTACACAGGAAAATTGTTGTGATATGTGCCACATATATATGTGCTACTTTCTTATTATTTGCATGTTTCTTTCATTTGTACATCATGTTATTTACATATTGTGCCAGATATGTCAATGATACAAATACACTAGCGGATCCAGGGGGAGGGGCGCGGGGGGTCTCGATGCATAATGGCTAATGAGTGGTTTAATTAATACATTGTTAAATCCTTTAATTTGAAAACGGACTTTTTTTACCCTATCAGTGCACTACCGCAACCGTTTTATGAGGCTAGAACGGACCCGAAAATTGACCAAAATCTTATGCCACCCCTAAGCTGGAATCCTGGATCCGCCCCTGAAATATATACCACATATTCATGTTAAAATAATACACCTGTGCCAGATATGAAATGCATACATACATGTATTTCATATGAAACTGCTATACATAAACAACAAATAGTATTTGTATACATTTTGTAGACTATTTTAGAAAATGGATATACAACCTGTTTAACCTTAATGTTATTGAGTAAAAAAAAAATTGTATGTATTTTGCATATGTTATTTTCCTATGAAATACATATGTGGAATACATATTATTATGTGGCACAGGAATACATATCTGGCACATATGTAAAACATACACATTTCATGCCTAGATATTTTTCATGTGTATGATATAAATTGAGTCACAAGATTGTCTGTACAAAAAGGAAGTCGTGAATGCAATCCAATTCAGCTAATTGATACCTTCTTTTTTCATTACTCAGGTTCCGGGTAAAGAATAGACCACTGCAGCAACTCTGCAGTTCCGCAGGTGAGAAGGTTCTAGGCCCATTCTCCATATTTTACCTTGATGTAAATGGAGGATGAGCCTGGCATGTTCATTCCTGTTAGGCGCCATATAACCTTTCATTTGTTGGTGTGCCTTAAAACACAATTCAATTCATTACTCAGGTAATTGCAAAAGGCAAACAAAGCCATCTGTACTAATAAGAGCTTCCTATAAAGCATAAAATCAAATATGATGGTTAAATCAAATATGATGGTTAAATCAAATATGATGGTTAAATCAAATATGATGGTTAAATCAAATATGATGGTTAAATCAAAAATGATGGTTAAATCAAAAATGATGGTTAAATCAAATATGATGGTTAAATCAAATATGATGGTTAAATCAAAAATGATGGTTAAATCAAATATGATGGTTAAATCAAATATGATGGTTAAATCAAATATGATGGTTAAATCAAATATGATGGTTAAATCAAATATGATGGTTAAATCAAATATGATGGTTAAATCAAATATGATGGTTAAATCAAATATGATGGTTAAATCAAATATGATGGTTAAATCAAAAATGATGGTTAAATCAAAAATGATGGTTAAATCAAATATGATGGTTAAATCAAATATGATGGTTAAATCAAAAATGATGGTTAAATCAAATATGATGGTTAAATCAAATATGATGGTTAAATCAAATATGATGGTTAAATCAAATATGATGGTTAAATCAAATATGATGGTTAAATCAAATATGATGGTTAAATCAAATATGATGGTTAAATCAAATATGATGGTTTATTTATAAGGTGTTTATTTGACTTGGTATAGACTATTTTATACCAAATTTAAATTGTGTATGGATTTAGTTTTGTATTATTGTAATTTGTGTTTAGTTATTATATGTATTAAGTATTAACTTGCTGAAATACTGTTAGAGTAGTATAGGATGTTTATATTACAGTTAATTGCTCAGGGTGGTGAAACCATGTGGCTTTTTGGTCGGTTTCGTGGCAAAAAATTCAGGTACTTTTTTTCTTAGTAATTTTCTTAATATTTAACAAAATTTGTTCAGCTAAAGCCCTATACCCTTACAATATGGACTATTTCTCGGCCGCAAAAGAAAATTAGATTCATTCAG